>JAQGAO010000701.1:0-30553 GCA_034697705.1 Ommatoiulus sabulosus | reverse complement strand
AATCGAGGATAGCCGACCCGGGAAGCGAACCTGGGTCTACCGAATGCAAGGCGAGAATGTTAACATATAGCCACCTTATAGCAAGATTAAACGACTAGTAGAAAATAAAATATAGATGCAATATCAATGAGTATTTGAGGGGTGCATGCCAACATTCAAGCTCAATGAGCTCAAACTTGTAGAGTTTACATGATGACACCACTCAAACAACCATCGATATTTTATTTCCTGCAAGTTACAAGCTCGTATTTAAACATTTAAACTTATACAGATTAGTTGCGGCCATAAGTTTATAAGTTCAGCCCACAACTCCTGTATGCCTGTTTTAGCATATAGCTTTAATATCAGCCGATTTCATAGCTATTAATTAAGACTAACGTGCAAATTCACGTGCACGTGTGCACAATTGTTGATTAGCAGAAATTAAATTAATTGGAATACCTAAAAATTTAGGTAAAGAACTGACATTTGTTCATCTAAAGTAATCGAGATTATATTTAATAATGACAATTACCCACTAGCTTTAAAGGGTCGTGTAAGAATTTGCAAAACGGAAGTCTAAAAGGTGGAAATTTAAAAAAATGCGCACATTAAGGATTTGCAAACTTTAATTTAAGTTATTGTAGTTGAAGCAAATTTCAAAAAAAAAATACTGAATAATTCTTTCATTTTGCATAAATAAATTTAAATAATTATTGCATTCGAGTTTCCGTTTAGGATCCAATTCGCATATTTCTAGTCCATGAATCATACTAGGTAGTTTGTAACCGCAGTAAAGCTTGTAAAGCCTTTATAAAGATTTAAGCGCTCACAAACAGCCTTTCCAATTAGTAGGATTTCACTTCATCTTCCTTAATGTAGCCTGTCCCCACTTTGCTTTAATCGCCCGAGGATGGTATCTTTGGAAACAAGCTGTACCAATTTGCCAATTCATATTCCTCAGAAACTAAGTTGTCCATCAGCTGAAAGTAATTGAGAGGAATTCATATCTCCTTATTCCGACCGACTAACATCTAAGCTGGGATTGATTACGAGTTTCCCTGGAAAGACCTAGCTCCATTTAATGTTTGACATACAAACATGTAATAGTTCGGACCAAACGGTCCATACGAAAGGCTTTTAAAGATCAAAAGTTCTTTTCTGAAGATTTGGGAGGAGTGAAAAGATGGACAAAGTGGTGCTCGATGAAGGGACACCACTGACAAATGCCAGGTGCTGCCCCCTCGCACATCCTGACCCCTTTCCGAGCCACCACAGCGAAGGAAGTTATTGGAAAGGGAAATTTAGGTAAGAGAGCAGAGAAATACGCTCCAGCACACTCGAAGAATAAACTGTCCCCCACATGTCCAGTTGGAAACCCTAGGCCAGCCGTCCAGTACTCTTCAAAAGGGATTATTTTGGAGCAATTCGAGCAGCAACAAATGCTGAGTGAGGCTGCAAATGACATTGAAGGGAGATAAAATAGGGAGGAAAAAAAATACGTCGGAAAAAACGTGGGGAGAAAAAGAGCAAAAAAATATAGACTGCCAAGAAGTTAAACAGCTAAACTTCAACAACCACCAAGTTTCTTCTTCAGTGGATAAATACGATAAACACGACAAAATGTCATCCTTGTGAAGACCACCTTCTCCCGTGCGCTAAAGAGGCATCAGCACCCCCTATTCCGTTTGTTTTATTCTCGTTACACAAAAGGGAGTTGCAGGGCACCAATTGTCATTACGCAGAAGTAAAAAAAAAAGTCAGCAGCCAATTTAGTTCAGTAAAAACGAATTTTGTAAAGAATAGGCCTATCCCTTACACGTTCCGCTACAATTTTACACAATCCGATTCTGCGTCCTTTGACATCTGCAAGCGCATTTATAGCCAAGTACATCAACTCTTTCTCCGGAAGATTTGGGCCCCATCCAAATTGATTTGTACGTTGCTTCCAATAAACGGATGGTGGAATTCGAAATCCAAAAGCCTGTATCGCGTTGGGGCCAACCGGAAAACATGTTCCGGTTAGTGACTAGGAGATTCTATTAGTTTTAAAATAATCTAGGGCCATGGTGTGTTTCTGCGTTATGGCATCGGATCAAACGGGGTGCAAACCTATTTAAGGACAAAGTTAGGCAAATAAATGACGTCATTCGAAGCAAAACTTCTTTAGTAGACACGTACACGTTTACAGCATTTGACGAAAAGAAAATAACGTTGAGGCGTCAAACGTTGCCAATGACTGCTTTCAATACATAAAGCAACACGTTCGATTGCTCTTCAGAGAAAAGAGCCACGAGCGGCGCTATAGTGCCCTACCTCGCTCACCCAGTTAGAAGACGCAGATTAATATAGACATTACACTGTACATGTACTGGGATAACACATCAAAAGGTTCTACATTTCCAAACTTAGGATACATTTTGTGCGCTTCAGGACGGTGTATTATAATATTGATACGATAGTTTAAAGATAGGATAGTAAATCATCTTGTTCATGTATATAGCACTAGCTGGAAGGCCAGGCTTTGCCCGGGCTGTATTTACCGATAGTGATGCCAACGAATCATGACCACAGCGCCCCCATGCTGAAAGCGCTCCCATACCACTTCAGCAAAGGCGCTTCATGGACCAAATTTCGCCCACTAAGCCACAAACATACCCACATACATCTCTTCTTTTTATATATAGATATGTTAACCTACTATTTTTATATACAAGTACAGTGTAGGATGCACTTGTACATTTTCACCTCTTCAGGAAGTTAGAATGTTTTGGTAATTTGTAAATATTAAGTCACATGTTCTCAAACAGTGCCCACAGCTGTTGATCCTGTCAAATTGCCAGAATCCGACATAGCATATATCTCCCTCCTACAACATATTTTCACATTTCACAGTATGCATATTATTTTATATAGGCTACACTTTTTGTGCTACTACCATACTTTAGGATAGGATAGGATATGGAATAATAGAGATTCCTACAACTTAAACGTACAACTTTAACCTCATGCAGCTCCATTTTAGTAAATGGTAAAATGTCAAGCTACATTTTCACCCTGAGCTCATGTTCATCACCTCCCACCTTTCCATTCCACAAAATGTGTAACGTCACTTGTTTACAGACAGCCAAGCTCTCAAGTGTCCAAAATTACCGATGTTCAGTCAGCCCAGGTGTCGATTAAATTAGTTCGTTTTAGTCGAATGAAATTGTTCGTTAATTCCGAAAACGCCGATCAGAAAACAAATATTTTCATTAGCTTTGAAAGTAAAATGAAGCGCGACAATCCCGTCATTTCCATACGATCCCGTTCTAGAAGCGGGGTTTAATTCCCAACTTCCATATTGGCTTCCGGCTAGATCCCGCGGCATTCCTTAGCTCCTGTTTTGCATACAGACAACTTAGAGCTCCCTTCGTTTTCAAATAGCTCTTGCGGTGTTCAAATGCAATTGGCGAAGAGGGGGTCTTCGTCGAGCAATGGCTCGATCATAGACCTCCGTATTAAGTCGATCTACTAGGACGCACTATAGGCAAATGCTGTCAACCTCTAATATCTTTTAAGTCCTTAGAAACTGGCACGAAATCCTCTATCGCCAATCAGCCAGCATTTGCACATCTCCGGACGAAATAATGCATGCTCGTCACGATCCGTGCTGCCAACTCGCACTCTCCCCGTGATTAATATACACCGCATAACCACCGTAAGTCATCGTCTAATTAAACGATTCCATTAATGAAATGGAAAAGACATTAGGCGAGTAACCCTGGGTCAAACTTCAACAATTTGATATGAAAAGAAACGTGACTTAAATTGCATTTTTCGAGGCGATGATGCGGCCCCGCAAAGCGAAGGCGAGCAATTTGAATAGGCGAACGTCGAGATATTTCATAGAAATGACATTCATTTACGACATTTTCCGCCCTCGACTCCCACCTATCTCCCTTCAGAATTTCCCTATCAAATTCTTTTCAAACGGAATATTATGTGAAGTGGAACCTCCGGAATTGGGCACAACGTTGAGACGTGCGCTGCACGCGTGGTGGAGATAACGTTGCGCCCACGCCAAAAAGCAGATATTGAACAGTATTTGGAAAGGAGGATGTGCATCCAGAGCAGATTTGCATTGCCGATTTCATTGGTTAAAAATAAGTATTTGAAAATTTCCAAGCGTTAAGTTCAACGGTGGGACGTGCATTAATGTTGCAGTGAAAAAATTAAAATAGAAGTTGCTGCAGAGCATTATAGCATTAATGTTTAGAACAAATATAAAAACAGAAGTTCCTGAGAGTGACTCAATCAAAACTGGATAAAATTAATGACCAGCTAGAAATCAATCAATACTTTACTTAGTACAACGGTTTCAACGAGCAAAATGGAAGATCAAATTCAGCCCAGCTGAAAGTTATGTAGAACAGAGGATTGCCCACAAATAGAGAATATTAATTTTTACATTTGAAGATAAGCGACCTACATTAGGTATTTAAATATAAATGTGAATAAAAGGACAGTTGCATAAATATTAAACATTGTTACATGTTAAATCCTCCAGAATAATTTCTGGAGGATTTAGTATGGATAAAATTTAAACATACCAGTTGTGCTTGTGAATAAGTGCTTTCAGTGTTAGGGGCTACATGTACTACTCATCAAACTAATGTTACGTTATACCGTATAAAAAGTCAGTTAGCATCATGTATATACATGTATTATGTACATCTACCTGGCCATACATATAACTTTAATATTAAATGAACAATTACACCTTTACAAATATTGAAAACTAATTGAACAAGATTGATTAGCTCACTTTTTTAACAACATTCCTGTATTCGTTGACAATTTTTCTTAACATGTACTCTACAGTGAACGATATTATTCATGAAAATATATTCCCAAAAGACTATAGCATGCGTAAGTAATTAAATAAGTTTCTTACGATGATGAAGTACAGTGATTATGTTGTAGTGTAATTAAGTTTACTAACTAGTTTATATTTTTTGAAAAACTTTCCCAGATAAAGAAGAGATTGATTCAAGTAGTGTGATAAAAATATTGACATCTTGAACATCTAGGAATGTTTTCCACTATTTATATTTCTACAAAGCATTAGCAGTTGTGGCTCCTTCACTTTTTCACGTCTGCTTTTTTCAATTCTTTGAAATATAATTAATGTGCAAGACATGCTTCAAAAATGTGAGCACATTTATGCGGCAAAACAATAGCACGAGTTTCATATAAAATTCTGACATGCAAGCCCTTTGCTATGTCTTCCTCTCCAGTGATTTATAAATTTCGTAAACAACGGAATTGAATTGAAGAGAATGTTAAATAACTCCAAAGTAGTTGCATCCCTAATGAATAAAATAAATTAAAGAAACGTGAATTGATTATAATTTTCTCCTCCTACTATATCGTTCATTTGGGAATTTCAGAGAAATTATTATGCTTTGTTCCAATATTGTAAGCTCAGCTTACGAGTGGAATATCGGAGGAGGAAAAAAATGACAAATTGCTTTGAAACAATTGCGAGCGGAATATGAATTAGCTGAAAATGGGAAATAGTCTTAAAAAGATAAAAGGCATTTCCACCGAGATATGTACGAGTTATTGCTGAGGCAACACAAGCGGATAAGTGAAAGTTTTGAACTCGAGATTTTTTTTTCATTGGTGCGGAAAGTGAAAAGTTAAAAAAGTTATGAAAATGTATTTCGTAGAGATATTTTCTTCGTGGTGGAGTGTTAATGTTAAATGACAAATTGACTTCATTGAAGGGCATTAGCATTGGGTTTCCATTTTTTAAAGTAATTTTTCAACAAGCTCAAGGCTTACTTGAATGAGGTAGACGGTTATTTCTCTCCTTAATTGCTTGAACAATTTGCATCTCTGAATCATCAGTTTACTTTAGACATACATTATATTGTCAATTTAAATCCCAAGAAAATTTACCAGTTTAAATTGACAATATAATGTATGTCTAAACGACATTCGAAATGAATGTTTTCAAATACTGTTTCCTACCCTTGATTAAACAAAACAAGTAATTGACACCGATTGCGACACTTAAAACAACAAGAATACCTTGAAAATTAAATTTAAAATAAATCTGTGTACATGTACTTAAGTCACCACAATAGTAACACCAATGCTGCGTGTTGAATATTTTTAATATTTAATTCAAGTTTAAGACGAGATATTTAAGACGAGATATAAAGCACATTTTCGATGGAAATTTTTTAGCAAGGGTTGGTAAGCAATATTTGAAAACCATTTCTTCGAATGTTCATATTTGAAAACCATTTCTTCGATTGTTCAAGTGGTTGAACCTCTTAAGGTCAAAATTTTCAATTTTATGTTAATGTCCGGAAGGTATTATTAAGAAAAGAAAATAAACGAACCAGAAATGACTGTAAAATACCATAATACTGATAAGGTCAAAATTATGTTAACACTTACATTGTACATGCATGTACACTGTAAAATGAATAGCTACATTTTTTGTTTACTCAGATATTATGAGAGAAACGGGAATAGTGGCAAGCTTAATGGATAACGAGAAATGATGAAATATGTTTCAATGCTAAATGTTGATTACAATAAATTTCAATGTGAAAATTATGCTAACATTTAAAATTGAAAATACATTTATTATAATCAACATTCAGCGACACACTGTAAAATTATTCTTTGAGCATATCAGTACCCATCTAGTGTTAACCTTTCTCTTATTATACGTGATTCTGAAATAGTTTTTATGTACATGTATTTAAGTGTTAACAAGTTTGACGTTCCCTGTTTACAGACGAACGATGAAACACACATGCAAAAATGTTCCCCTTTTTCACATTAACTATACTGCAATTAATTCCAAAATTTTGCAAAAATTATTCAGCTCAACCATAGTCTGTATACTATAAGAGTAAATGCACTTACGTATTTAACACTTAGATGTAATAATATCATTTAAGGTTACTGGCCGAAAAGTAATATCACGTACGTAAAGCTAGCGAGTTTGAATACGAAAAATATGCCGCTTTTCACGCGCTTATGAAAAGCTAATAAACCGTTTTATAAGGTAGCCAGAGGGTGGAAAAAATCTCCAGAAACTTCCATTTGAAACAAAGTCATTCCACCTGCCCCACTTCCTACTGCACTCGCTAAGACGCAGAGTTCATTTTATCTAATTTAAAAAAAAGAAATCTCCGAGTTGAAGCAGAAAATGAAACGGAGCAAACTTCGATTTTTTTTTCACTTTTTTTGAGGGGCTTTATTTTGCAAAACGCTCTTGATGAGGGTGTTTTGGCTGTTCATGCATCGCCCCATATACCGACAATCGGATTAGGTGCTCGCAGTTTTCAGTGCAACGGTGTACACTCTTACGTTGAACATGAGGTTTAAAGAAAAGAGGCTTGAAAATCGCACGCAAACCCAACCTTCATTATCTGATTGTGTCTTGCCTGCAACCACAAAATCAGCTCCGGAGAAGTCGCATCTGACAAAACCGGATCAATAGAAGCAGAAGCCAAATTGCAATTAGTCGGCGAGTGAAAAACCAAAAGGACTGAAAACACGTCGTTTCAGAGATATTGACGCATGCATGCATACACCGTGCATACATATTGCATGCAAGAATGGGTTAAATGCTATTTTTGCCACCCCTGTGCCTGTCATTCCCAATAGACAGCAGAATTTGCGACAAATTGGCTTCGGTGCCGCTAGATGGCGATACTATTTGTGGCGGGTGACTATCTTGCACATCAGATGAGTGCGGAGTGCTCAACTGCAAGAAGATTCATATTGACTGAATTGCTAAACCCCACGCGCTCACTCGCAAAGCATTTCGATATTAGATAATGCAAATAAAGGAATGCACTACGTCGTCCTGACGGTAGTTAACTGCAATATCGCTATATCTAGGGAATAAATACTAAAAAAAATGCGTTCTCGGAGAAGAAAACGTTTCTCGTAATTTGGAAAAACTTAATAATGAAAAAAAGTGCGCAAATAAACGAGTGTGGGGGCTTTATCCAATACACTAACTGAACGATTTTTACGCCCACCTTGTATTCATTAAACATTTAAATTGGACCTATGCATTAATACGTTCGATACGTGTGATCGATGAAAAGTTTTGGATATGCACTCATATAAGTCGACACAAGGCTCATTCAAGTATTACGTCAACTGCAAATTGGAGATTTCAGTTTTGAGAAACGTATCATAAGGAAGGTGTGATGAGAAAGGTATTATAACGGAGGAAATCAATATTTCTTCAGAAATTCACGTCTTAATTATTCCGTTTTTGAACGATTATCTACAGTAGGCTACCATTCTATTAAGGCCGTGACACATGCACGAGGAAAGTTATATCCGGAAATAAATTACGAGAAATTGCATGAAGGTTATTTCAACAGAAACAATTTCCTGTGGCTTCACATATGGAGCGCTAATTTTCCGAATATATCCTTACTTTATATGACAGCACTGTTTAAAACGGAAATGTGGGTAAACAAATCACTGCTTATATTCCATCATTTGAAGTACTGTATGTCTTTCCTGAGTGGTTATCCAACGTAATACAACATTTGTGCATGACTGTAAAACCTCTGACTTCAGGTTTCCCCCCCAGAAATAAGTTGCTCAGAATAGGATCATTTTCTATTCTGGAAATATATTTGCGAACGAAATTTTCTTAACACATAGGAAAATATGAAGCTATAATATATCTGGGTACAAGTTTAGGGATATAAATGGTATCGTGTTTAATTGCCAACGCGATGAAATGTCACTGAAAAAATATATACATGTATACTACATTTAAGCATCAAATATGAAATTACATAATAGAAAGTTTTATGGAAATATTTAAGGGTAAATAGAATGATAATTATATATCTACAATGTAGTGTATTTCCATTGACAACTTTTCATACAATTTATTATTTACATAGAATATGTTGATTTTAATTCGTGATAAAGTTCCCTGAAACTATATTCTTGAGACTCGTTGACATGA
Source organism: Ommatoiulus sabulosus (assembly GCA_034697705.1). Classification (NCBI taxonomy): domain Eukaryota; kingdom Metazoa; phylum Arthropoda; class Diplopoda; order Julida; family Julidae; genus Ommatoiulus; species Ommatoiulus sabulosus. Next base: position 21,561 of record JAQGAO010000701.1, on the reverse strand, counting down.
GGTAGGCTATACTATATTGTACATGTATATAAAAACAAGAGGTAGGGTAGGTAGCCCTATAATTGCTAAGCATTTCGCAGAGTACTTCACCGCGTTATAACTCCATTTGCGGAAGTTTTATATCTTTATTTGCTCGAAGTTTTATTTCTTTAGTTTTGCATTTATCTTCTGGTTGTTGCCACACCACTTTTGAGTTCTTGCGTTTAACGAGGAGAGACAATCTCATTTTTCTTTTGACATATCTTTTTGTTAACGCAATTAGACTTAACGTTGTGTATAAAATGAAAAATTCTTGAAGAGGGAATGTGCTTTTTGCCAAGGAGGATAAAAAACTCGGGGTTTACGTTGCGCAGCATGTCACATCGCATTGAAATAACTTTTATTTGCGAGACAAACACACAAAGCGAGGATGCTGATTTCAATTTAAACATTTCAATTAAGAGTGATTCGGAGTTGGGTTTTTAATGAGACGTATTTTTAATCCAACATTTGGAGTGGCATTACTCGCAAAGCGTGTTCAACACACGTTTGAAAGTGTGAATAATTTACATCGCCACTCGCTGCGAATCAAACTTTTAAAGCAATTAACCTAATTTTTCATTAGAAAGTGTGGGAGCAAACGCATCAATTATGCGTCATGTTATCGAACAAGCATTTTTCGCTCACGTGATGGCTGGCCAATTTTCCTATTCAACTTCGGCATTACAAGTGAATGCACGGACCGTGAATTACTAAACTAAGACACAATTAAGAAAAAAAACCTTCAGTTTCCATCATTGAATTCTGTAACTCAAAATTAAAATATCACGGATAGCTGTAAAATACTTTGTTTAAATTGATTGCAAAGCAAGTATACTGCAATGACCATGGTTGTTTGCAAAATACAACGAGTGATAATCACATATTGCATAATAAAATCATTATAATAATTTTATAACTCATTGGTTTTACACGTATAAATATGATGTCATTATCGCAATTTTAAGACATGTATAAATGACAAAGAAATTATTACACATTTGTATCATGGATACTTAGATTACAACGGATTTTGAAATCTTCCATTTAGTAATTTTAATAAGCAATTATTTACATGTGTATTTCAGATAAAACAGTTTTTTTATTCTTCTATACTAATATTCTGTTCAATAATACTGTACATGAAATTAATTTTGAGACTTTAATCGTCCAATTATTTGTGAAAGAGATATTTCAAAGACGAACTCCACTATAACGAATAACGGCCACTCATCGAGGACATTTTCATAACCGCGATGGCCTTTATCTTCTTTTGCATTCAGTAGTTTTTTGCAAGATGCACTCAAAAGCTGAACATGAACTTGTATAATGTACCAGCAGGATAGACCAACATCCCAACATGCACGTGGTATATCCCATCGAATTTATCTATTTCGCGAAACCTACTTCCCTTTTTTCTGATTTTGGTCACATGGCTACAAATTAGGTCCATAAATTGTGCCATCAGGAGGCGGCCACTGTCGAGACAAGCAAAATGAAGCAACATTTCAAACATAGAATGGCTTTTTCAGGCTTTCAAGGCACGAATGCTAGAAAATAAGCCGAGAAATGGGGCTCGGTGAGAAAAATAGATTTTGCGAAAACATTTATTTTGAAATTCAGGCAAAGTTGCAATGCGTGAATACCGACGCACCTTTAACGCCTGTATAAAAGGTTCCTGCAGTTACGAAAGGCATTTGAAAATAAAACGTCATTAAGAGAGATAGAAAAACATGGGCATGAGAACGAAACTAGAATGAAAAGGAAGATGAAAATAAATGAGATTGCGGGTATAAAAACAAGGTTCTAACAATTTGCTCCTTTCTGGTGGACAACCATGATTTATACATTGTTACTTCCGAATACTTCGACCATAAACTATACCAGTACATCGATGGTAAACTATAGGATTCTTGCTGTGTGAGACGTACGTGGATAGAATGGGAAAAGCAAAAAGGTCGCAAAAACATTTTTGGGCACAAAAATCCGAAACCTAAGCGTTGTAGCTTATTTCATAACATCCTCCTTTTAAAATTACGAAAAGAAATTTACAAAAATTAACAATCTCCTGACAAAAAGCTTTGGACGAAAGCGAAATGGAAATAAAATGCATGACACTGCAAAATCCCTCGGACGGTCTGAAATTGCCAGGCTCAGCACAAAGAATTTCAATTACAGAATTGTACAATGAAAAATGCACCGCATCTGGTAAAAAATCCAGTGTTTCCAACGAAAAGAGCTATCCCCAACATTGTTCCAGTCACCCGCGAACGAGGTTCCATCGTAATCTGCTAGTGTTTTATGGATGACAATTCCGTGTAACAGAAAAGTCTTATGGTTGACGAAAACCAATAATAATAAGCCTAGTTCTCGTCCATGTGTACGAGCGTACACGGTGATACGGGAACACCAGCTTATATTATTTCTGTAAGTCAGCCTACGCCGTCTGAGCAAGATAAACCACTAGGCTTCTTCTGTCTTAGAAATACGCAGAAAAGCAGTTACAAAACGAGTGATTTACAATATCTCCAGTCTGGAAGCAAAATCCTCTGGATGTTTCTTACCAAACAAAAACTGTGCTATTTCCATGCGATCAAAAAAGAGCGGGCTAGAAGAGATTCCAACTTTCATGCCAAAAGCTGTGATCAGATAACATTAGGAATTTAGGCACCGGAATACATTAGAGAAAGGGAAACGAGAGCAGAAATATAGCCATTAACGATAATATCAACGGTTCAAATAGCATTCCATGACATTGGAAAAAGGATATTTAAGCTGAAAATCCGCTTACATTTCAAATGAAAATCTCTTTAGATGTAGTTAACAAAGGTGTTTTGGCCGATTAATGCATCTTATACATATTATATCACGTAAAAAAATAAATGCAGCAACAATTTATCTGTAAGTTGACTCTGCTAGGAATATCAACAGAAGTCGAAAACTATACCAAATATCTAATAACCATAAAAGGTATACCTTAGTTTGTAAACAGACCTTTTCAAATTCTTAATACTGTAATTGTTCATAAACCAGAACTTGTCTTTTTATAAAATCTTAATTTGTCCGCAAAATTAGAATTATGTTTCATGTTATTTTAAGCTTCAAACCAGTTGAAATACATGCAAATGCATAATTTCGCGGAAATCTTGAATTTACATATCTTCACTGACAGGATATACTCAATTAACCCTTAGTAATTTATTTTGCAGTAAGCATTTATAGCAGAAGATAGCTCCTTTAAAAGCTAAGATAATCTGCATGATATGAGCGAGTGAAATGTAATAACACATGGAGAAATAAAGTCAAGAATTAGAAAGAAATCACGAGAACTTATTGCATTCCAAGCTTCTACTGAAATTCATTTTACTTAAATTTTTACATCAACATAATTTAATCTATAATAAAACAATCACATTACATTTTTCAGAAATATCTCTAAAACAAGCGACAAGGAAAAATAAGATAAATATATTATACATGTAGGCCTATCTAAAATATTTTAATTAGATTTTCATTCGTGATTCCATGTAATCCAAAGATGAAAATGGAGATATGTTTTGCTTCTCCATCACCTAATTTCAATTCTTAAATATTGCTAAACATTCCATACACAGCATTTTATCGAAGAGGTAACATCATCACTGCAGTAAAATAGCAAAGAATGAGTTTATTTTTAAGGATTAATGTTTATAAAAGCAGCCACAGGCCGGGTCACAGTGTAGAATTAGAAGTGCTTACAGTAGCAGTGGAATTTTCTACAGATGATGAATATCAAGAAGATTATATCAAAGTATCAAACAGCTAGGTCTGTAGGCTACTACAAGGGTTAGGAAATACACACCGTCATATTTTTTTTGTATCTTTCAGTTTGACGGCTATTTGTGTAATCTGCTCACTACTAATATTAGCTTCAATCTGTCTGCTGCGAAGGGCATGCAAAGAATACGAAGAGATCAGTGATGGATTGGTTTCATCGTATAAAGGGAGAATTTTGCCAAATCTTGCAAACAATGTATGTTGAGCAAAAAATAGCAATAAAAATGACTATACGTTATATCTGACGCCTGTAAAAACACAATCGCGAGATTTCATACACTAAAAAGTGGGCTACTCATTGAAAAGATTTTTGATATAAAACAGAGTGGCGTTCCCATTCTATTTATTTCCTTTTTTTGCCTGGCTCCATTCGTCTATCACAAGTTGGTTCGGGTTTTTTTTCTTTCCTTCGCAAATCCATATTATTTGCAAACGTTATTTGTCTGCGCGGATCATCAACGTCATGCAAAGTTACTTTCCGAAAAAAAAGCTATTTTTGCGAGCGTTCAGATTCTGCTTGCATTTTAGGGGTATCTCCAACGAGAATGGGCCCTACATTGCTATCTGCAGTAGCTGGGATCAACTTTCTTTTTTTATTGACACGTAGGCAAAGCCCCATGCATGCACATTAGGCAAAGGCAATGCAAAAAGATAGGCTTCCAATTGAATTCTTGTCATGTCTGTTTCCTGGAGCATGACTTCATTGAACACTGGCCCGCACGAAACAAATATAACAAAAAATTGATTCAGCCCCATTTACAGAATTCGTTTCAGGGGATACGTTGTCATGAAAACAGAGGCAATGACTTTGAAAAACGAAAATGCAGTGTTTTGGATAAGAAGATGGGCCGAGTTAGTTTTTCAGCAGAACAAGAATTCGAGGACATGCACTTAACAATATTCAGCCTTTCCGTTTGGTACAAAATGACGAGACTATGGCGTATAGAATTATGGAGAGCATTATTGAAAAGCACTTATGATAAATACAGGACGTGACGATTTTTCAAAAATAAAATTATAAACAAAAATTCCCAGAATACTTAGATTCTAATAAAATCGTCACGTCTTTTATGTTTTATGCTGAATCTGCTTCATGAAAAAAGGGCAAAAAACGTGGTGCTTAAAAAGTGGAATTTAACTATATCAAAATATTTATATATTGATTTTATTAACACTAATTTTGTTTTGACAGGGACCACATATCTAGTACAAATTATAGGAAAATATTGCGAATAATGTCGTTATTTGATGTTGTTAACGGTCTGCTAATTCACCATGAAATGAATTTCACCAGCGTATTAAAAATGTGTATGATATAAAAATGAGAACATTTTGGAAATTATCAGCACCGCAGTTTTTTTTCGACATTCAGTTCGACAAGACTAAAGGAAAATTATTCCGGTTCACGAAGAAAATAAAGCTTCACTGCACACCGATTATGAGTAAAAAAAGTACAGTACAAAAACTAGCAACACAATCATGCATGAGCCTGTTAGAAGTAATTAGTTTCAAATCAAAAGTTTCCAGCTAGTAGTTCCATGGCATACGCAACATACCCACCAAGAGACAGTTTCATGATAAAGTTAATCTTCTTTTTGGGGAAAAAAAACAAACACAGATTTTCCAATTTACGTACGACGCGACGTTAAACAACACATCATGCTTTTTAGAAAATAGATAGTCGTCCACATTAAGATAAAAAAACACAATTAGGATTGAGCTACAGAAGGTCGTGTCATATTTCACTTCCATGATCAGAATACATTGCGTACGTACGGAGAATGATTTGTGGCACCAGTTACATACATTTGTGCGTCTGGATGTACGACGAGCACATTCGAAAAAATATATTGCATCTTCTGCCTCTTTCAATGAACTTTTGGCTCTTATATCTTCTGGCATGTCCTACCTATCTATACTGTCGACCAAGCAATATTCGATATATTCTGGTAAATCCCACGTGCTATATTAAACCCTAGCGCAGGGCTAACTTTATTTTCGGAGCGCACGTTCGTCCTCCTTTCACGTGATGAATCCCATTGCTTTCACCTAATTGATATGACATATCCTTGGGACACGAATAGAGTACAGCTACACGTACATGATAAAATCAGGCTCGAAATGTATTGATCTCTGATGTATAAAGTGCACCGGCACAGTGCATGCACCGAGGTATTTAGGGCGTGCTTAGACCCATCTATTAATCCCATTCTATTCATGTAGGCTTTGGAGCCAGAGCTTCATCTCTTGGAGGATCCGGATAGCTTTCTGCCCTATTCTTCTCAATCTGAATTGGAAGTAAATGCCACCGTTGATAAATTAAGTGGTCGGCGAAGAACTCGACGATTTCATCATTATCATCATACACTCCAACGCAGAGGTCGGTATATACCTAGCGCGCTACAGGGTGACACCACCTTCGTTGCACGAAAACGTACTGTTCTGCACATTGCACTTTGACAAGCTTCTAATTAAAACCATCAACGAGCCAGCATTCGTTGTATGGAAAAATGTCCTCGCAATAATATCGCATATTTGAATTGGATAGTGATTGGTTTTTTATATGGCTTACCAAATACGTTTTTGTCGTTCGATGGTATGAACAACGATAAAACATAGTTGTCATTTATGATCACTAGGCGCAAATTGCTATAGGTTTCGTAAACAGTCGTCTGAAATGTTCGAGTTACATAAGTTGTAATGAAAACTAAATAATTCAACGAAAGAGAAAATAGCGATCAATCTGTCGACAAAGTCTAACTATTAATAAATTATTTTTAAATCATTATTTCGAACATGCAAACTCCGATAATGAGTGCAAATTTCGAAATGCCTTGATCTTTGTGCACATTCAACAATTTAATAAATCGATTGTAATAACTAAGTACATTATTTTTTAAAAAAAGTATGAAAAAATCCAAACTTAAAAGTTGCATATGCATCTTAGAATTATTTTAAAAGTGCACATGCATACAACCAAGAAGGTGTTTTTTTTTTAAAAATGCGGTTATTTACTAAAATCATAAAAAATAATAACAATCATAACATGTTTGTTATTATTGTATTACTTTCACATTAAAATGCTGGCTATATTTGTTCTCAGGTTTTCACAACATGCTTTAAAACTAGGATTAAAAAGAGTACTGTTCTTGTTAGAAAACCTTCCAAAACAATACGCTACCAGTACAATCAATCATTATTTAGTAAAGTATGGGCTTTCCATGAACAAGAGCTGCGCCTGATTGTGCGTTTGGTTAGAAAAATTAAGCCCTAGTCTTCGTCCCAATTTTCCAGACCACATCCCCCTTTAATTTCCTAGGGAATTGTAATTGGATAATTAACGTTTGGTGCGAGTGCCTAAATAGCGCATTTGTTTTTGAGCAGTGGGCGCTGTCCGGGTGCAAACTATTACCAACGCTGCAACGATTTTTTACTATTACGGATCATTAAGAGTTAACCATAGGTGATCTCAAACCCATTTTCTTGACAGTTGTAGTAACAGGCCAATTTTAAAGTCCCAAGCACCGCAACTCGAGCCCAGCATCTCCTTCTCGTTTCAAACACCTCGTAGAAAATATAGATTTTTACCCTTTCCCGAATATGAATTTAACGCGCATTTCATCCAAACTCCCGATCTTTATCTCGACGAGCGGCGCAGTAATACTAAGCAATTTCATTTTCTTGCAGCCTCCAGTGCTCGCTCTTTCGAGAGAATTTCTGGCTATGACTCTCCAATCAATTCGAGATTTCCACCCTTGCCTTCCTCAACTCCAGCGCCTACCTACAGCGTTTCTTCGGCAAACAATGCGGAGGATCTAGGCGAAAGCACCGAAGGGAATAAAAATACAAAGTTCCCCAAAGTCATCAAAAACACCGTCAAAATTAGGGACGATAACGACCACGGCGAGGCTGGGGACACTGACGTCACGAATTCCAGCAGGGATTCTGGGCTGACAGAAAGCTCGCAGGACGGGATCAAAATTATGTTCCCGAGGTAAACACGACGCTAATTAAAACAACACTACAATTTCCATCCTCTATAGTTTCACAAATTTACCTATAACTTTAAAAGCATAAAATGGAGTATTTACGCTCGTAAATGCAGCTGTAGATGCAAGTAGAATAAACATGTTGGGGCAATAGGCAATTTCCATTTTTGGGGTTAGGCAATCAATGATAACACCTGTGTTCTGCAGGGCTGTCTGATGTTTAGCTACAGGGGGAAACTTAAACGGTTGGTTTTTAAAAACAAACTTAAAGGGTTTAACCTTTAAACATTTTAATCTTCATTTTCGTTGAAATCTTCATTTTTTAAAAGTATTTAAAGGTTATACGCTGAGTAAATTGTTAAAAAAATATCTTAACTAAGACAATAAAATTGGAAAATCAACAATTCAATTTACGATATCACATTTTTACTTTTATGTAGTATTTTAAGTCTACTTACTGAGCACTTCACACCATTGTAGAGAACCATGCTTATTGAAAAATTTGAAATCATTAAATTACATAAAAATTTCATCACTATTTAATTTTTTATGTTACAAACCTGGGTCGTACGTTAATTGCCTCAGTTTGTTATCCAAAACTCAAGAATGTTTTACCTGACAAAATGGATGATGATATTTATGAGCAAAAGCAATCACTTCGTGATAACAAGAAAGGATTTCAAAAGTTTCAGATGTTTACTGTATAGACCAAAAAATTATTCCTGATTTACAGTTTAAAGTGCAACGATATAATTTTTACAACTTAACTTAAATCCGTATTCAATTTTCTTAAAATCCTCAAAATAACGCAAACCACATTTGTATGTTGTATGCAATATCTTCGAAGAACAAATTGGATTGCCATTTTCATAGTTAAACACATTTTCTAGTCCCATTAATTTTTTACTTAAATCCTAATAGCGAGCAATTTATCTTAAGCTGAGTAAGCATTCTCGGCTATAACAAAGACGTTTATACAACGCTATTTTATGGCATAAATATAAAATCCTTTGTGATCCTGCAATGGCAATACATTTTCCAATTTCGTCTTTTCATGCTAAAAGCAGGTGTTTCAGACAGTAGCAGCATTGGCAGACTTTAAATACACTTTAAACCAATGTCATTCGCAGAATGGAGGCGAAAAACCATAACTAAAACATTTCCTTGGCATGTTAACAAAGGTGTTTTAATTGGATTTTTTAAAATCGATGTTATTTTGTTCCAACCCACAGATTGCTAACATTCGACGAGTTTGATCAGACCAGATTTGAAACCGCTAATCGATCGAGATTGCCTCGATACAAACCGAGAGAAGAAATGGTGTTCCACGAGCAAAGCTGCTATGAAAAAGACGGGAATAACAAATCGGAAATTGTCACTAACGAAACGGACAAATTAGAAAAATGGGAAAAAACGGAAATGAGCGACTCGAGAGTGAAGTACGAGGAAGACAAAGTCCGCAGAGATATGGAACATGAAAAGGTCGAAGAGCATTCCGCAGACGAATTCCAGGAAATTACGAGCGTAAAAGATAAATGCATAATTGGAGATGGCAAAGATCAAAACGTAATTCACGGAACAGCGCCATCAACAATGCCCCAAGTGCAATTAAAAAGTGCCCAAGAAGAAAGCAAAAGCAAAGAAGTGCAAAACAGCCCCGTTTCAAAAGGCGAGGCGAGCCAGAGAAAAGGGTCAGGGGGTCAGAGCAGTGTTGACGTTGAACGAGACGAGCGAAGAAGAATGGCATTAGGGAACAAAACTAACATTTTGGACGAAAGTAATGTCGTTAGGCCCACGAAGGAGGGCGCTTTAAATGCAGAAAACGTTCGAAACGAAGTGGACATCTCGTCGTTGAAGCATGCTTCAAAAACTAGAAATAAATCGGAAATTTCCTCGAAGAAATCGTCAATACCGAGATCAATCGTACGAGCCAGGGGTCGTAAAGAAAAAGGGCAGCGAGTGATTGGTCAGCCCCGGAATAAGAGCGGCAATAGAGCTAGACAAAGTGGACATTTCACGGGCGGCGAGGAGGAAATTGCTAAAGAAGAGCAGACGCTGGAAGAAAACGGTCAAGAAGAGACTGCGGCGAAGAAATTGCTCATATCGGAGCGTGGACAATTAAATTCCAGAGATGTCGGACGTGGACAGCAGGAGGCAGACAAGGAAGTGGCGAAAGTGAGCGCTTCCGTTGACCGCGACGGAGCAGATAGCGCCGCTCATTTACAAGCAACGCAAAACAAGGACGATCTGCCAAAAACGCCAACCATTCCAAAAATCCAGCAGAAACAAAATGGGCACAAAGAATTGCAGAAAGAATTGCAGAAATACCGGCGCGTTGTGAGGAATCCGAGAAACGAGACCAAGAAGACATCATCCGCTCATCAATCGGAAACGAAGGAAAATCAACTCCAGGATGGGAAAAGGAATGCCGATCAACGATCCAACAACCGAAGTTCCTCCAAAGCCCAGGCCAAAGAGAGCCCGATTGCGGTAATGATATCCATAAATGACCCTTCTCAGAATACTGGGGGCAACGCCTGGTTTTACGACTTGAGAAGTGGCCAAGAAAGTGATGAGCTCGATGGGAAAACACGACAAGATGGCTGCCAAATTAACCGGAGTGGTGTTGGACAAAATGAAGATAGCAACGACCAAAGCGACGATCTGAAGAATGTCGGTCTGGACAAGTTGGATGCATTGGTCGAAGCGGGCAGCACGGAAAGAAGCAAACCTGATGATGGCCAAAGAACGCAAGAAGTAGAAAGTGGATATGCTACAGAAACCACAGCATCGAATCTCGCCGAGAATGTTAGCGTTTCAGAACCCACTGAGGATGTTCTGGACGCGAAGTTGAAAAATATTCCAGAAATAAAACTTGATTTTGATGAGAAAACTGACATCCCACACCTGAAAATCAAAATCGATATTTCTGGCAAATCTGGTCACGCCGTTCCACTGCCAGAAGGCAAGGACAAAGCTGAGCTCAGAGCCAAATTTCTGGAAAAAGTCAAAATATGTGCGGCACAAATCCAGGAACTCTACCCTTGTGACACGCAAGGGAACATACCAGAGTCTCAGATGGATGTTTCGGAAATTCATGCAACGGCAACTCCTGAAGCTACGACCGACGTGACAACAACTAAAATAAAGTCTTCAGCAAATGACATTGGCGTGCAAAAAACAAATGAACAAAATGATAGTTTGCCAACCGACCATCGTGGCGATGGCCACAAAGACAAAAGTCTTAAAAACATAAAGAAAAGAAGGAATAGCGTAATAAATGCTGAAATGGAGAGTGCGCATGGCCCAGATCATGCTGAAGGAAAAGTTGTCAATCCGCCAAATTCATCCATTGCAACTCCTGAAATGAATATGCCAATAACAGAGTCCGGAGAGCTGAAAGTAGGTGATAAGACCGAAAATCTGACAAATTCCAAACTTGGAAGTTCGGAAGTATCTGTTTCCGACAATAACATGACGTCCGAAAATCTTGAAAACGAAACGATGAAGGCCCGTGATAGAAAGACGGGAAAAGAGTCCGGAAGCCAAGTGACGGAGGATCGTAGAACCCAGCCAAATAAAAATCGTGCCAACAAAAAGACTGAAAATAGGGGTAATCAAAGAATCGAAGATCGTGGAAACAAAACGATTGATGGTTCAAGAAACGAAAAGATTGAAGATCGTCAAAGCCAAATGAGGAAAGAGGGTGATAGACAAAAGATTAAAAATGCTGACAAGAAAAGGATGGATCATCCCGCAAGTACGAAGGTTGAAGATCGTGGAAGCAAAACGCTCAAAGGCGGTCAACGCAAGTTAAAGGAAGATCAGGGAATCGGAAAGAGTGAACAACGTAGCGCGATAGAAGATCGCAGAGGTCAAAAGAATGAGGATGGCGCTTGCAAAGCGAATGAAAATCACGAAGACAAAATGAACCAAGATCGTGAGGGGATAGCAAAAGATCGCGGAGGGGAAACGAAAGAAGATCGCGAAGGGAAAGCGAAAGGAGATCGCGGAGGGGAAACGAAAGAAGATCGTGAAGAGATAACTAAGGAAGATCGTGAAGGGAAAGCGAAAGAAGATCGTGAAGGGATAACGAATGCAGATCGTGAAGAGATAACTAAGGAAGATCATGAAGGAAAAACGATAGAAGATCGTGAAGAGATAACTAAGACAGATCATCAAGGGATAACGAAAAAAGATCGTGAAGGGGAAGCCAAAGAAGATCGTGAAGGGAAAACGAAAGAAGATCGCGAAGGGATAACTAAGGAAGATCATCAAGGGCTAACGAAAAAAGATCGTGAAGGGGATGCCAAAGAAGATCGTAAAGGGATAACGAAAGCAGATCGTGAAGAGATAACTAAGGAAGATCGTGAAGGAAAAACGATAAAAGATCGTGAAGAGATAACTAAGAAAGATCATCAAGGGATAACGAAAAAAGATCGTGAAAGGGAAGCCAAAAAAGATCGTGAAGGGAAAACGAAAGAAGACCGTGAAGGGATAACTAAGGAAGATCAACAAGGGAAAACGAAAGAAGATCGTGAAGGGAAAACGAAAGAAGGTCGAGAAGGGATAAGTAAGGAAGATCATCAAGGGAAAACGAAAGAAGATCGTGAAGGGATAACTAAGGAAGATCCTGCAGGGAAAGCGAAAAAAGATTGTGAAGGGAAAACGAATGAAGATCGTGCAAGGAAAATGAAATCAGGTCGTGCAGGGAAGACGAAAGAAGATCGTGAAGGGATAACGAAAGAAGATCGTGAAGGGATAACGAAAGAAGATCGTGAAGGGATAACGAAAGAAGATCATGAAGGCAAAGTGATTGAAGATCGTGAACGCAAAGTGAATGAAGGTCTTGAAGGCAAAGTAAATGAAGATCATGACGGCAAAAAAACAGAATACCGTGAAAGCAAAAGTCGTGAAGGCCAAGCGATGGAATATGATAGAGTCCAAATAACTGAACATCGTAAGGGTAGAATGACGGAAGATCGTGGAAGCCAAACACTTACATTTATTGGCGAGGAAAGCATAGAAGTGCACGAAAATAAATTGCTACAAGATCGTGGAAAGAAAATCCTTGCTGATCGTGAAAGTCAAACATTTGAGAATAGTGGAAATGAACCGACCGGAGATCGTAGAAATATGATGAATAGGAAAAAAGAAGACCAAGCAAACAAAACCATCAAAGATCGTGAAAGCGCTATGGGTTATGACGGTAGAAACTTGAAAAAGGAATATAATCTTCGACAGGGGTTGAATGATATTGATAGAAGAAAAAAACCAAGGATGTTAAGTCGGCCATCTGAAATGCCAAACAGAATTGCCGATAATCGGAACCTAAATCAAAGTGATAGAAACTTCCAAAATGAACGATATCAAAAATCAAAACTTCAGTCATTCCCGGAAACAAAAATACCCAACCGGACACATCGCCAAAATCCGGCCGATATGCCATTGAACTACTCAAAAATGCCCAAATACGTTCAAGATAGAATAGATCGCAGCATAAAAAACAGAAACGACCAAGAACAAGAAAACCTTTCTAGAGCTACGAAACACGAACGTATCTTTCGCTCCAGACCGAGACAGAGTTTATCAAACAATAGACAAGAAGATGCCAGAAATTCACGCGCCCAATATCATCTGCGAAAAGAAAATGATCGAACTCGTTCAAGATCAACTTTCCGCTCATTGGACGACAAAGCCAATTCATATCTTAAACTTCCCAGAGATCGGTCTGAAACAATGTCTAGAAGTTCAAAGGAGCACAAAAATGAGAAGTCGGAATTTGGTGGCCCCCAAAAAACGTTAAAAGCAAGTCCTCTGAAGCAGTCCAACGAGCGAAAACTGCAAGAAGTTGATAAATCACTGTCTTCAAAAACGACCAGCCATTCAAACAAAACAGTAAATTTGTCCCACGAAACGCTGGTCGATTCCTCAAATCACGAATTGAGGAATAAATCTGGACATTTTCCCCAGAACTTGAACCCTACACTAAGTCCTCCATCGCGATGTCACTCCTTAGACGATCGTCGTTCTTCCAAGCCTGAAGAAAACCGCCAAAATGATATGAGAAGAGCAAAATCCGAAATGTTTGAATTGCCGAGCAACGACAGTCCAGAAAATCAAATTCTAAACTGGTTACTCGACGAGAAGGTGGACAGAATGGCCCAACGGGAACATCCAAAGGAGGCTATGGGTCATCCAAGCATAACATACAATACATCAAAACAATCTTCCGAAGTTTCTCTAACGACAGACAGCGACCTCACGGGAAATGTAGTCCCATCCACAGAGCCGGTTTCCAAACGTGAACCTGTCAAAGATTCGACACCATTGAAACAGAGAAGATTTCCACAACGAGAGGGGAAACAACCGCCATTCAAGCATTCAGAGTCTCTTCAACAAGGCTCTAAAAGAAACAATATCATCAATCCGAAAGCACGTAACGAGGGAACGCACATCCAAGCGCAGCACAGGATCCGAGCGATGGACCAACGAACCCTAGGGTCGGACATAGAAGCAGTTACTGACGAAGATAAGCAAGTCTCCACCAATAAGAGGATTAAGAGATCTTTGATAGTGTCCATTGACGATCTGCCCTCGTGGCTGGTATCTTCAAAAGGAGCTCAACGTGGAATCCACGAAGACAGCTTGAATAGTAAGTCTGCACTATCTTCTTACAGACTTCCTTAAATCAAATGCGGGCATTTCGTCAATTTTTTTTTTCATATTATGCCATTTGTTTCTAAATCTTATGATTCTGAGATTGCATCTATAATAACGTTATAAGCCGAGTTTAGACAGAGTCAAATACATAAGACGTTGAAGCACTTAGCAAACTTTTCTATCATAAAAAAGGCTTGTCAATCAGTTGTACGGCCAGACCTTAGCAACTTAATGCGTTACCTTCTGCCTGAAGCTAACGTTAGGACTACAGATAAGTGCAAATAACCGGAGAACGTTCTTCAGAAATTCCTGATGTGGGTAATTAATGAAGCACTTCGACCATGGGTCTGGCGCAGACTTCCGCATGAGCGATGACCAATTTCTCGCGGTTGTTCAGACGCGCTGCTAAAGGTAGATACGGAACATGCAAAAGTATGAGCTCATAGTATAGAACCCGTATACAGTAGTCGAGCTTGTCTGGCACATAGGCAAAAAACAACGCAGGTAAAAAAATCAGGTGATAAATTATCATATTTGCACGCAGGAAATGTAAGCAATAAGTTCATTTTGACATACGAAGTTTTCCTATATGTTTTCATAGAGTCGACCATATTACGTTTAAGGGAATAGCGTGTAGAAAATGTATATTCAACGAAGTAAGTGATGAGTGTTAATTGACATTTTAGATTAGCGTCATGCAACCCATCGCCTATGCGTGCGAAGTGCACAAATTATTGGCACAAAACATGAAACTTATATCGTACTGCGCTTTGCTTTTTCAAAGTTAATGTGTTCGGGCATATTCTAATTCAACATGGAAAGTTATTCAAATAAAAACGAGCGCAGACGCGTATAAGATATCATCTTCTGCACGGTGCATTGAACGGACGTGGATTTCCACGAATTATACTTTTTATGCAATTATATAAACGAGGTTTGAGTATGGAAACTGAATAATTGGCTAATGGTATTTTGATTTCAAAGGATACACAATATATCTAGAGTATCGAGCGCAAACTCGTTCTGGATCTGACAGTCCAATCAATGTAAAATTTATGAAATGCACTTCTTTTACGAGTCAGTGACAGTCAGGAACGTGTAGCCGGATACGATAACGACTGGAATGAACGGTTTTCGTAACCACGCACACAGGAAAACTCGTTGCCAATTCCGAGTTTAAGATAGTTACACGTTTGACATCGTCACGCGGCGCATAAAGCTTATCGAAACTAGTATGTCACCCTCGAAAACTGCATTCTCGGTGGTATGTCGGAGATTGACAGAGTAATAGCGCTTCCTGTGGCGAATGATAAAGATACGAAAGCTGGGCGGCTACACTCTGCGACTAGCAACTTTCCATTGAAGCCGGTGTACTGCAACGATGGCTGCCACTGGCAGGTGCTGAAGACATGATGGCAAGGTGGGAAAGCGCGGAGGAATTGAGAGCAAAGGTCCCCCACTATAATGCAACAATCTTATCGCATTAGAAAAAAAAGTTGCATACTGTGTATCGGAAAGCCGCGACAATACGGAGGCGAGGAAGTCCCACCAGGAACAGGCCTCGATCTAAGACGTCGAACAAGAACGGTCCAATTCCGCGGATGACGCGAGAAAAACCAGAACATTAGCAGCCATTTCCAAGTGGAAAAGTTTCCTGCGCTTGACTGACAAGCATTTCGTAGCCTTTCCGTTCCCAGTTGGTGGCAAAGATTGCGTGAAATCTTTTCCTCTTTGAATGATTCATGCCTTCTCAGTACGATAGACGAGGAAACGTCTTTGGCATGGGAATACGTTTAATAGACCCAAATGAAAAAAGGAGGGGGGGAAAAACGAAGCGCGTAGGCAGCCAAACCGGAGAAAATAGCTTTCAAAGATAATCTTTCCGAAAGCATTATTGGAAAATGTGCAAATGATTACTGGATTTGAAATAAAAAGATTCGAGCCTGAAGATGGCGGCCATGCATCTTCGATCAAGCATCCCGTTGTCATTAGCTTTTAAGAGCTTCTGACATATAGACACTTTGAAAACGTTATGGGTGAAATGTGGCACTTGCATGCATCTATAGATCTCTAGCAGGTTATCATGGCAGATATCTTCAGCAACATCCAAAGTTATCACAACATCGTGCAGAACAAGTTCGTTTCGTTATTACTAAACATTTTAGAAACAATCATCATGCGAGATGTTTAAGAGAAAAAATAGCCACGAGTCATAATGTTCTTACTGGCAACTTTCGACAAAAAAACAGAAATAAATGGACTTTTAGTTTAGTAAAATTGTTTTTCCTCAATTCTTTGATGGGAAACTGAGGTTTATAAAAGCTTATAGTTTAAAAGGACACTGATATCATTTTTATGAATTCGACTAATTGAGAGCTTCAAGGCTCTCCCAATTCACAATTTTTCGGTCATAATTTAGCACTTTTCTTCCTAAATTCATTCTTTAATTTCAGTAATTTTTCACATCTTATTTCCAATCATATTCTTACCGATCAAAGCAATATATTACAAAGTCTGTATGGTTGGTTGGTTGGTAGTGGGGGCGTAAGGGCGCAGGGGGCACAAAGTCTGTATGTGTATAAGTCATGGCTCTAGGATATACTTTCGAATTTATGACGAAATGTTAACCATTGCAGATGTATGAGCTAGATTTTGAACATTTATAGGTGTCGCGTGAAAATAACTACAACCTAACGCAGTTAAATGCTATCTTAAGAACTGAATGGGGCTTACAAACAATAACTTCTATAATATTCCTTACCCATCCGTCAGCACATTGCATCATTTGGTAGGAGGGGATCATTACACAAATTAAGTCAGACTAAACAGTCTGGTCATGATGTACACAACATCACAATTAAATTATATTTCCCGCGCTTTGAACCTTGACGAAGAGGATGTATTCAAAAAGGAACAGTCATGGCCGATTTAATATAGGAACTATCCCAGCATTCACCTGGAGAGATTGTGAGAAGCAATGAAAAATCACAATCAAGATAGCCGACACGGGAGTCGAATGCAAGGCGAGAAAGCTTACCATTCAGCTCCGATCAGAAAAATTCATTGACTGCTAAGGAAAATCAGCAAAATATGGCAGGAATCTTGGTAAATGTAGTCAAATAGTTCCCGTCTGAAATCGGAGGAACTGCCGTGCAGAAAATGCAAACAACATTTCGTACATTAACTCGTTCAGAAACTCGATCACCGATCCAAACATGATAGCAAAAGAAATGAGACCATAAGAAAAGCTAGTGCGCAATAAGACCGATATCATTTCTCGATGGACCTCCAAGCAATCGGGTGGGTGTTAGCGTAACTGAAAGCAATGATATCGTGTTCTAGCTTGTCACGATCACACTCGACCAAGCACCTTGTATCTACAAACAAGCTGCAGCTTAGTTCAGCTCCGTTTCTTTCCAGCGCCATACATATCCAATTCTTCCAAGACCGACCCTCCATGGCGCTCCTTTCAGGCTTACCGTCTTATTCGTGTGATCCGACTTTAATTGAAACCTGTTGTTCTTATTATTGTTGTGTACTCGCGAGCTCATGCTTTTTTGTTTGTTTATTGCGTGTCTCAACGTTTAGGGCGCCAGCTGTTGGCAATTCATAGAGTATTAAGGACTAGAAGAAGAAAGGCCAAAAGAATCTATCACTATTATATCCGTTATTTGCTTTATCTCAGAGCAAGGAGACAAGATGGAAATACAAGAGCTGGTGGAGGTAAGACGATCTTCCTTACTACAATGTAGTATTCACGTGACGTCATCAAACGCAGACAGCCAACTTTGGGACCCAAAGTTGGCAAAAATATCAAAGCAGTGGTCTGCGTGTGATCAAATATTTTCTGCTTTTTCGAACAACCAAATAAGTGTTCAACTAACACAGCATTGAATGTACAATAAGTTGACTAATAAGGAAAAGCGAAGTTGTAGGTTTTCAAAAAACGCAAATTATTCTTAAATCAACATCTAAAGTCACTTGACGTCATCAAACCCTGCAGGCGGCCAACGAGGAGAATTTTTACATCTGACACATAACGTACATGTATGAGACAAATATGTCTAAGGGCCGGTTGCACCAACCGAGGTGAAAACCTGGGGTTTACTAACCTTGGGTTAAAATTTGTCTCCAGGTTAACCTTCGGGTTAAATGTTTGCGTTGCACCAATTAACTCTCGATGAAATAACCCCAGGGTTATGATACCCATGTTTAACCTTCTAAAACTAAAATGGAACACAGAAATAGAACTAATTTTGAAAAATGCTGCCAGATTGCGCACGCTGGCTTCCACTTCTGCATGACCAGGTGGTGTAGCACGCGCAATTCCCTAGCTTCATTTTTAACCTAACCCGTGCATGTGCAACACAACAGTGGGTTAACCTAGGGTTACACAGTGGGTTAACCCTGGGTTATTCTTTACCTCTGTTGGTGCAACTGGCCCTAAGGGTATAGCCTTCTTATTTTTTCAATTTTGACCAAAAAAAACATATTCTCAGAATTGATAGATTTTGGTGTCATTCAAAGCGTCTCGTTATTCTGATTCCAAAAAACGCATAAAAACTGGGAAAAAGTGAATAGAAAGGTCGAAAAATGGATTTGAAATTTTCACAAAAAATGAATTTTTAAAAAACTTTGACACTAAAATCGATCGATTCTGAGAACATGTTTTTTTTTTGGTCAAAATTGAAAAAACACTAAGGGCCTTCTTATTTTTTCAATTTTGACCAAAAAAAACATGTTCTAAGAATCGCTAGATTTTAGTGTCATTCAAAGCGTCTCGTTATTCTGATTCCAAAAAAAGCATAAAAACTGGAAAAAAGTGAATAGAAAAGGTCGAAAAATGGATTTGAAATTTTGACCAAAAAATGACCAACCCATATTTTTCAAAAACTTAAAACTCCATTTTTCGATTTTTCCACTCACTTTTTCCCAGTTTTTATGCGTTTTTTAAATCTCCATAACGAGACGCTTCGAATGACACTAAAGTCGATCGATTCTAAGAACATGTTTTTTTAATCAAAATTTTTTTCAATTTCGACCAAAAAAACATGTTCTCAGACTCGATAGAATTTGGTGTCATTCGCAGCGTCTCGTTACTCTGATTCCAAAAAATGCATGAAAACTAGGAAAAAGTGAATAGATGTTAGTACTGTGCGCGCGCTATCTCGCACAGGGTTACAATGTTATGAGTGCTATGCTCTTGGTTGTCTCTCTCAGATGTGTGTGGCCCTTAAAAGGGCCGTTGGAAGGGAAAAGGCTGGACAGGCAGCACAGTGTAGGCCGGCCTGGCCTACACGTTTCCGGACGGCTGAGCGTCCTTCGGCGAACCTCCGACCAGAAGACTCCAACACCATGCTGATGGTGTTGGAGAGCCTCAAGCGCTGGCCTCAATGAAGACATTCACTAAGAATGGAAAGATGTGATCATGTCCGAGCACTAGGCCCTAATGAAGAATAAGACCTGGGAAGTAGTCGACCGCCCCAAAGGGAAGAAAATCGTCGGCAGCCGATGGGTACTGAAGACCAAACACAAGTTGGATGGCACCATCAAGAAGCGAAAAGCGAGGCTCATCGCCAAAGGTTTTATGCAACACCACGGCGTCGACTACCACGAAACTTTCGCCCCAGTCGCCCGAGCAAGTTCCATCCGGATGATAATGGCACTGGCAACACGACAGGTTAATCGTGCACCAGATGGACGTCATCACCGCATACCTGAATGGCGACCTTAACGAGAACGTCTACTTGGCAAGACCAGAGATGCTTGGCGAGCTACTCGGCACCAAAGATGACAAAGTATTGCTCCTGCGAAAGTCCATCTATGGACTGAAGCAATCCGGAAGGCAGTGGTACAAGAAGCTGGATGAAAAATTACGGAAGCTTCAGATGAAACTACTTCCCTCGGACCCATGAATCTACTAGCGAAAACGATGCAGATGAAATGCTCATCATTGCGGTCTACATCGACGACCTGATCATCGCCGCGAGCAGCTCTAAAATCTTTGAAGAAATCAAGAGTAAATAGTCTCGCGAGTTTTAAATGAAGGACCTCGGCCAAATAAGCTACTGCCTCGGAGTCGAGTTCGACCAAGACCCAAGCAACCATTCCATTACCATGCACCAGCAGAAGTACGCCCAAGATGTCCTGAAGCACTTCAACATGGGAGATTGCAAACCTATGAACACACCACTTGATGGAAACGCCAAGCTCAAGAAACTGGACGAAGACCCTGCAGACAACGTTCGAAACCACTACACTTATCAAAGTCTTGTGGGATCGCTCATGTATCTGGCAATCTTCACCCTGCCTGACCTCTCCTACGCTGTCAGCGCCCTAAGTCAGTTCAACGCCTGTTACATTGAATCCCACGTGACAGCCGGTATGAGAGTCCTGCAGTACCTTTAGAAGACCATCAACTGGGGCTTGCGCTACACCAGGGCGGACGACGACCTGACTGGATTTTCAGACTCCAACTGGGCCGGAGATGTCAACGACCAGCATTCACACACTGATGGTCCCAGCGCAGCCGTAAGCTGGGAATCACGCAAGCAAAAGACCATTGCGGTATCCAGTACCGAGGCCGATTACATGGCCTTGTTAGACAGCTCAAAAGAAGCAATCTACCTGCGAAAACTCCTGGGAGAATTATAACTCACACAACGGCGAGCCAGTCGTCATTTTCAACGACAACCAAAGTGTTGGCAAACTCGTAAATAATCCGGTTTTTCACTCTCGCACCAAACATATTGATATTTGGTTATCATTTCATGCGAGAAGCAACCGAGTCCGAAGCAATCGAGTCCGAAGTAATCGAAAAGCAACCGAGTACCTGTCAACTGAAGAGTTGCCATCGAACATCCTAACCAAGGGACTGTTCAAACCAAAGCATTAAAAGTTCGCCGCCAAGATGGGTCTAGTTGCAGATTAAGGGGGAGTGTTGGAAATGTCACCCAGCAACCCTAGAGGGCGCCACCGTGCAGAGGGCAGAAAAAAAAACCTCTTGTAGGCCAGCCACTGACCAATCAGGTCAAGCCTTTGTACCTCTTGCATTTGAGACCCCCACATATTCTGA
>JAQGAO010000700.1:0-30558 GCA_034697705.1 Ommatoiulus sabulosus | reverse complement strand
GAAGGTATAAATATTTCCAATAAATAGATCTATAACTTTGTACAGTACAGTATAAACGATATAATGTATTGATTTTTTTAAAAAAAAAGATAAGCCTTTTCCTGCATGAGCAGATAGTATCTGTTTTGCGGAATGGTTTCCTCGTTTCATGTCCTTGGTGCATGCTTATCAGCCTAAAGCCAAGTATACTTTATAAGCGGAAATAGCTAAAAACTTTGCATCTTTTTTTTTTGAAGGTGCATGTATGGCTGTTTTCCAGAAATGCAGTTAATCTGTTAAAAGGGCATGGATTATCACAACGCTTTTGAACGGTCACAAGTCACAACGCCAAATGAATTCCGAAACTTGGAATTTTCCATACTTTGGATAGACGTGCATGCATGTATACGTGCTAAAATTTGAAACATCAAAACGATTTTTGACAACATGAAAAATTGTACAATATAACGGGGAATTTCCCGAGCTATAGATGCATCAGGATTTCATCCAAACGTTTACAGTATAGATATGTCCACATTTAGATGAAACTTTAGTTCTTATGGTTGTCATGAAGTCGTGCATTGTCTGACTTCTGATAATACGAACTACGGTTTAAACGAACAAATTTTGACATCCCTTGAAATTCGTCTTAACAAAATTCGATTGTATATTGCCATTAAAAAACGGAAAAGCAGCCAGCAAAAAGTAACCAACAAAGTAATCCAACAAAAACTTGCCAACAAAGTAATCCAACAAAAAATTGCCAACAAAGTAAACTAACAAAAACTAACGTCAGTTAATAAAACATAAAAGTTAACATTTTTCCTATACTTTTGGTAGGAAAAATGTTAACTTTCGGAGCAACGCACGCGTGCAATTGAGATTTCGTACTTATTTCAAGGGTTGCTTCCCCGATGAGCTTCAATTCGCTAATTGAATCATGTCAATGCGTAACTTGGGCAACCTTATTAGTGCAAAAAGAGTGGCAAGTGCGAATTGAACAGTGAACACCCTTTTCAACTGCATGGCTTAGCGCAAAGTTGCCAACCCCCCGTGACTTAATTCCCTAGTGCATTGCAGCGGTTTCCTTTTAAGTGCAAACTGCGCTTTTTCTCTTGATTAAAAGGAGCTCAGTGGCTGTGCAGTTTACAAAGCGTGACTTACAGTTCTCTTTAGGAGGGATTGTTCGCTCTTTCGCACTTCTTGCCTTTTCCTTAGCATCGTTCTGCCTCCCGATTGTATCTCACTGCCGGCGGGGCTGCCATGGCAACGGCGTCTAGCAGCGCCGCCCTGGCGTGGCGCCAGTGCAACAGATCGATTCCAACGTGGGAAGAATAATTACTCGAATTTTCGCACTTTCACCAGCCAGAATTGTACCGACAAACTCGCTTTAACGAACACTCAACATACGAACAATTTGTATAGGCGCATTTGTTTTCTGATCTTTCCTTGGCTCGTGGACATGGGTACAGTATCCGCATTTAGAAACATTTGGACCTTATTTGAATAGAGGAAGAACATTAAGGGGTCTTAGACCCTTCTGGCATTTGTTCTTGTTTACATAATTTTTACATAATTTTTAGATTGTTGGATTACTAATCAAAAAAGTACATGTAAACCATCAAAAACTATAACCAACATTTTGTTGGGTTGCTATATTGGATAGTTTTTGTTGGTTTACTTTGTTGGATAGTATTTTTGTTGGTTTACTTTGTAGGATAGTTTTTGTTGGTTTACTTTGTTGGATAGTTTTTGTTGGTATACTTTGTTGGATAATTTTTTTTGGATTACTTTGTTGGTTAGTTTTTGTTTTTGTTATTGGTACTGGCCCAGTGCCCTTGAATAAGGTCTTATAAAAGTTGTACTAAATTATCAATGCGTAGGATGGGTGTAGAAATTAGCGAACAGTTTGGGTGATTGGAGATGTTTTAAGGGGTCAAAATTCAAGATGGGGGAAAAAAAGGACGAGGGTCAACAGATTTTCTTTCGTTAATTTTTAAAGTTCTATCTTGCTAATCAGAATAAGCCGAGGCTTTAGAAGTGACGCAACTCAAAAAATCTTAAATTTCAGTTTTAAGACAGTATTGAGTCGAGCGAAATGAGCTGTGTTCAGTAAAAAGCACTCAGCTGACCATAGTTTCAGAGAAATTACATGTATTACCACTTCGTTTTATAATGCATTACAACTTACTTTATCTCAGAATGACAATTTTGATTTGTCACTTTTGGTGAAATGTGCCAGAATTGAGATTTATTCTTTTCCATCAAGTGTTCGATAAACTGGTCGTGGTTTAGTTATGCTTAAGAATTTGAAAAAAACGTCAGCAACTTTTTTAATATCTGGACAGTGTTCGTAATAATTACATTTATCTCAGGAATGCATTCTTTGTTTGTTTGAATAATTACTAAAGAAACCCACATTCAACAAACGAACATTCAACCTGCAAACAAGTTTTCTGGAATGCATTATGTTCGATAAGCGGGATTTCCCTTATACTGTAGTCTGTACTTGAAAAATTATCTGCATCTATATTCTGGCGAAAGCATACTTAAAACCTGATGTGACGTGTTTTATGACAAAAAAATTTTTTTAAAGAAAAAAGGTTAGTCGTCTTACCGTTTTGTATCTCACTGTGCCGCTCTTAGTCGCCATCTTGCCATTATTCCTGGTTGAGCATTTTCAGAAATTCGTAAATCTCACTGCGAAATAATCAGAAAAACGCACGAATTAGACCTAATGATATGAAAATCCACTTTAGCGACCCCCACTGGGTGTTTGGGAGCAGCAATTTGGCGTGGAAGTGTTAGTCTTAAATGTCTGCACCGTGTCGAAAAAGATAAGATCCATTAACCATTCAGGCCATTTTTTATTTTATTTTCCATTCCTTGGTGTACATTCCCGGGGAAAAACAACCTACGCTCTGAAAATGTAAAAAGGTGTAGTCTGCATCATTTGCTGCAACCTTTTGTACAGAACCGGTACAATGTGTATTCATTTCAAAGAAACAGAATAAATTTACTAAACTATATACAGTGTGTTCCAATAACAGCTAGGTTCCCCAGAAATTTCATTTTCAACTTCCCTGGCATTTCCATTTTTTAAAAACATTTCCCCGGTCAATGACGATGTCAAAAATTCACACATACCAATGTTATCCACTATTTTTCAAAATCGACACAGGACACTAATTTGCAAAATAGAATTTGAAATAGATATTCGAATAGAAATTCGAAACTTTTGCAAATTTGTACTCGGAAAGTGTTGAAAATTTGTGCTTGGAAAAGGTTGGAAATCTTGCTGATTTGTATTTTGAAGAGTTGTAAAATTTGGCAAATTGTACTTGTAAAAACATGATAAATTTTGCAAATTTGTATACTCGGAAAACGTGGAAAATTTTGCAAATTTGTGTTCGGAAAACGTGGAAAATTTTGCAAATTTGTATTCGGAAAACGTGGAAAATTTTGCAAATTTGTACTCGGAAAACGTGGAGATTTTGCAAATTTGTTCTCAGAAACTGTTGCGAATTTGTGTTTAAATGTTTTTAAAAAGTTTGCAAATGGGTACTGAGCTAAATACGTACTGTATAAGCATTAATTTTATATCGGGACAACACGATCATTTAAAATGATAACGGAAAAAATTGAACGTCACATTCATTGAAATTAACAATTTCGGCTTTTTTTCATTGAATTTTTTTTCCAACATAAGAAGTGCAACTAATTTTTAAACGTGAGAGAAAGAGTATTATACAATTAATATTTAAATATATTGGGAGGAAAATAGTTTCCAAGTAATTATTATTTACAATAGTTATTTGTAGTTGCTTTCAAAATTTCTAACATCTTGGGTATATAGGATTTTAAGTACCTCTATATGTGTTCAATTTATAAGGCCGCCATGCACACATGAGGCAATTTATATCCCGAAATAAATGTGATGAAATTGCAGGAAATTTATTTTCGTTGAAAAAAACATGTCCTATTGCTGCAACATGACAAATTTCAGAAGCTGTAGGCCTACATGTAGAATCAGTACATAGGCCTTCGCCTCGTATAATCCGCCATTTTGAAGAGAAAAAAAAGCTTTTCAGTATTTTTTCACATTATAAGTGTAAAACTTTCTGAAATAATTCTGAGACTCTGAAATATTTACTTGTCGTCAATGTTTTCATTTAATTTATTATTACCGACCACTTGAAGATGGTTTCATTTTTAAAAATATTTCTTGCAACAAATTTCGGGATATAAATTGCCTCGTGTGTGACTGCCATTAATGATCAAAGAATTAACAATTTTTCAAATGTAGGAAAATAGCAGAATACACATTTTTATATCTTAAAATGGTCAGATGCTTAGGGGCCATTTAAAAAGGACGTCCTTATGTAGGGGGTATAGGGGGAGTCCAATTTTGGGAAAATTTTGAGCACGTCCTTTTTGAATAGCCCCTTACAGTTTGCATGGTTAGTATTGCTAGCGGTTGGTATCAGAAGCATTAAATATTTGACAAAGCCTGCTGACGAAATAAAATTTGCGGAGATAACAAGCAGAACAAATTTACTACTATTGCGTAAAAGCAGACAACGCCAATATAACCTCGAAATGTATGGATTTTGGAAATAAAAACATTAAAAAATAGTACAGTATAGGCCTAGTCTACCATGTACGAGGGAATTTGAAAAAAAAATCAATATGGCGCCTAAACCGGCGTTGCACATGCGCAAGAGTGGTCTGCTCACCAAACACGTCACGTGACGTTTTCTAATGAATGACAAAATCATTTGATTATAAACCACTTGTCATCTGTACTCGCAAAAGACAAAATGATGAAACGAAGACACGATATTGATCATCAAAAAACTAAATTGGACAATTTATCGACCGAATCAACCATGTAATGTACATTATAATCAGCAACGAATTTTTGAGGAAAAAAATAGAAAAAAACTTGCAAACAAAATTTTGCTGGTACTAACACTCACCAGTCATCTCTGAACCGATTCGATGGGCTTTTTGATAAAACTGCGAATGTTTTTATCGCAGCTATTTGACTGTCGAACATCATCATTGACGTCATTCTTGATTTCCATCAAGAAAATAGACCGCGAGGATGACGCCACAGTTTATCTGACTGAAAGCTATGCAATGAATTTTGATGGGCTTTTATCACTAGTATATAGTATACTTTTTATATCAGCCAAGTCATACTTCAAATCCTGTATCAGTTACAACGTTCGTCACTCAATTTCGAATTGCCTCAGTTCATTCACTTTTTAAGTTTCATGAAGCCCAACAGTTTTATTTACCGGATATCGGCTGAGTTAATGTTTTAGGTTTACGGAATTTTACAAATATAAAAACGCTGATATGAAACAAGGGTCACGTTGGAGGAAACTTATTTGCGTACAAAAATTATGTAAACAAATGGCAGCAATTGGCAACAAAATCAGAAAGTAATGTACGATGCAAAATCGTACATTAGCAGTCGTGAAGTTTAAAAAATTCAATCCAGCTATCACTGTTTAAAACCCAATTAATGCATTCCATTTACTGTACAGTGAATGAGTAAAATGTGTTTTACAAAATTCTGTGTAAGTACTCGAATCTAAAAGTAAATAATGTGCACATCGCTTATTACATGTATATTTTGGTAAAATTCCGGCTTTTTATTTTGGTAAAATTCTGGCTTTTTATTTTGGTAAAATTCTGGCTTTTTATTTTGGTAAAATTCTACATTTTAATTTTGGTAAATATTTTGGCTTTTTATTTTGGTGAAATTCTGGCGTTGTATTTTGTTAAAATTCTGGCATTTTATTTTGGTGAAATTCTGGCTTTTTGTTTTGGTGAAATTCTGGCTTTTAATTTTGGTACATTTCTGGCTTTTAATTTTGGTAAATTTCTGGCTTTTTAATTTTGGTAAATTTCTGGCTTTTTATTTTGGTAAAATTCTGGAATTTTATTTTGGTGAAATTCTTGCTTTTTATTCAGGTGAAATTCTGGCTTTTTATTTTAGTGAAATTCTGGCTTTTTATTTTAGTGAAATTCTGGCTTTTTATTTTAGTGAAATTCTGGCTTTTTATTTTAGTAAAATATAGGCCTATGGCTTTTTATTCGGGTTAAATTCTTGCTTTTTATCTTGATAAAATTCCGGCTTTTTATTTTGGTAAAATTTATGGCTTTTTAATCGGGTAAAAGAATTCTTACTTTTTATTCGGGTTAAAATTCTGGCTTTTTGTTTTGGTGAAATTCTGGCTTTTAATTTTGGTAAAATTCTTGCTTTTTATTTTGGTGAAATCCTGGCTTTTTATTTTGGTAAAATTCTATCTTTTTATTTGGTAAATTTTGCTTATTTTTGATTTTGTATCATCATTGCTTATTGTTTGGCCAAAAATTGTTTCTTATTTCACAAATATCTTGTTTTTATCTGCCGAACTTTTTTATTATTATTCAGCAAAGTTCTTCCATTTAATTTTTTTTAAATCCTTTTTAATAACAATTTTATCTCATTTTCGAAAACTTGCATTAGATCATAAAATATCATTTGGAGCTATAATCGTCTCAACAACAGCAATAATGAAACGCATCCGTGAACACGAGCAATATTATTATTTTACGACTGCCCCGGCCGAAACCAGAAACAGCTCACCAAAAACCGTTCTCAAACTCAACACGTGGCAACATTCCAAACCAACTGCTCAGCATTCCCAAACGTGTCTAAACGTTTCGGGGTAGACGACCGGCGATTTCATCGAGGCAAAGCATCGCATGCGCTAATATCTGCAAAGCAATTAATTTCTGACACTGAACATTGCCAAGAACGCATTGTTTTTTTGTTTCATTCTTCAGATGTGTCTCGTTCAAGTGTGGACACAGCCATCCACATCCGTTCCACCAGGTTCAACGCTGCGGAATAATTCGGGCTGTTGTTGGGTCATAAACGCCCGAAAATTACGTGGCCTGCTTACCTGGCCATACATCCTGTCTTTCTTTTTTCCTAATTTCCCATAATGAATCACGCAAAAAAAACACCGCATTTCTTAGCGCCTCACTGGCGGCGAGGGTCGATCGTAAAATCCCGACAATGTCAGCTTGTTTACCAGAGACAATATGACAAACGCGATTGCCTTGTTTGTAAACATTCCAATTCGAGCGTGGAGATTAGATAAGCCATAATATATATTGGCCGAATAAGTATTTCTTTCTGATATTTACTTTAGGTTTTGGCGGTGGGAATTGCGATAATGCCTCTTACAGCAAGTGACTCAACTCAAAATATTTCATTTTTTGAGATAAAGTATAAGGTTGGAAATTGCACCCATTGAATGATATGATGGGAAGTAAAGTTGACACTACTGGCATTTAACCCGAAACTATTGGGTAAACTAAGATGTGCCGTTTTCACTGAATTGAGCTCGCGTTTACTAGTAGTTTGGACCCATCTTTAAGCTCAAATTAGTTCATATTTTGTGCTCATTTGGAGTTATAAGCTCAAATGAGCTCGTTTTCCAATAGTAGTTTGGACCTATCTTGGAACTCAAATGAGCTCGTTTACCAGTAGTTTGGACTCAACTATGAATTCGTTTACCAGTAGTTTGGACCCATCTATGAGCTCGTTTACGGTTTACCAGTAATTTGGTCACATCTTTGTGTTGAAATGAGCTTGTTTACTACTTACTAGTAGCATGGATTCATTTTGAGTTCGTTTACCAGTAGTTTGGACCCATCTATGAGTTCGTTTAACAGTAGTTTGGACCCATCTTTGAGTTCAAATGAGCTCGTTTACGAGTATTTTGAACTCATTTGAGCTCACTATTTACTGTCACATGTTGCTCGACTAAAAACCGGAAATTGACAATTTCTGAGTTGTCACTTCGCTGTATATATCCCTTTTTTTTTTAAACCAGTACAAGATTTTTGAGTTGTCACTTTCCAAAGTGGGGTGCTCTAAATATACCATCTTAAGCCGGCAATGAGATTTTGAGTTGTGTCCCTTCTGAAGAAAGGTTTTGCGCAAAAGTCAACACAAAGCCAAGTTCAATATTATGGAAAAAGTTTGAGTCTTACCTGTTCGGGTCGTGTTGACAACTGGCATGCAGCGATTAGATAAAGTCCCAATCGAAGGAAAATATGCGTAATAATCCACATCAAGTATGGCAGAAGTTAGCCATGGTGCTCCTCTTTTTTTTCCGTTTTTTGGCTGACCTCCCGTCCCCACTGCAGGTGGGTACATGTGGGTAGATGGTACCGAATAACTTTCAGTTCATTCACAACGCTCCCCTAGCCACCGTCAGAATGCGACCCAGGTAAAGTGGTTGCCTTCCAGTGACGCCAGAACGAGTTTGCCAACTTTTTTCTCCCCCTTGACTCGATGACTAATCCACAAACCCAGGTGGGCCACTCAGAAATTCGGTCTGCGACTGATCCGTTTTTGGCCCTCAGTACTGGGTCGAGGAGCGCACTTGCCTGGTGTTGAGTTCGAGGAAAGCGGCTGCTGGTTGATACCGGAGCGTTGGTATTACGCATCATGGCAACTAGTTGATACTGACCTGCTTTTGGGGACATTCGAAAAGGACGGCTTCTACAGGCGTCCGTTTGATAAACATTTAAAATAATTTTTTCGCATAATTTTAAAAAAAATGCACGTTCTGAAATAAATTGTAGATTTTCGCAAATTTCGAATTAAAACTTGCAAATTTCGAAATAGAATTGTCAAATTTTTGAAAAAATCGCAACTTTTTTTTAACAGAATTGACAAATTTAAGTCTGTGAAATAAAATTTGCAAGTCTGTAAAAAATTTCGCAAATTTCCAAGTATAATGTGCAAGTCTGTGAAATAAATTTCTCAAATTTCCAAATAAAATTCGCAAGTCCGTGAAAGAAATTTTGCAAATTTCCAAATAAAATTCGCAAGTCTGTGAAATAAAATTTACAAGCCAGTGAAATAAATTTCGCAAATTTGTGAAATAAAAATCGCAAGTTTTTGATGAAATTACAATTTTTTTAACATTTTGGCACCCTCGTTGTTACGCTGCTGGGAGTACGTCATATTACCATGCATTCATTGAAATGCATTAAAACTTGTAACTCAAAAAACAAAAAATGTTAAGGTGCATCAATTTTGCTGCATTTCAAAGGAGTCACATCACAGTCACATTTCAAGAGTGTAGAGGATGTCCTTTTAGAATGCCCCTTTATAAAAATAATGATTCACTCCGTTCTAACCAAGGGTTCTTTAATCAGCCAATGAATGCATTTGTGCGCTTCTGTTTATTTTTCTAGACTCTGGAGGGAAGTTTTATTGCTTGCATTCCATAGGTGGCGCCAGGAACGAGCTCAGTTTCCCTATAAATGGCGTCAATATGAGATTTAGAAAAGTGCTTTTTTTGTTGTTGGTTTTTTGATATAAAAGTTCCATGTTTATCGATCTTTTATTTCTAATCCTGCTAACAGATTTCTTTAATTAATTAACAAACCGATTGGTTTCATTAATTAGTTTTTGCGAGTTTGGCCACTTTTAAAATTTGAAGTAAAATGAACAAATTTTCAAACTTAAAGTTTGAAAATTTGTTTGTGAAAAGCGCAAGAAAGTCAGTTACCAAAGCGTCATTGTTTTATCACGTGGTCAGTCGTTAAAAGCGGGAGCTTTGAAATCTTTGAAATTGGCGAAATGTATACCACTAACCTATTTAAAAAATGATAACACTCACTTTTTTGACGAACTTAAATTGTGCTGCTGACAAAATATGCGGCACAATTTGTGGCGCCATCTAATGAAATTGATACACACTATTCTTTCTAAAGTTGGATTTATCTGGTACAGTACAGTGTATTTTAAGAAACCGTGTACAGTAGATTCCACTAAATTGGACCTAAATAAAGTAAAAACAAATAGGGAGAATGACTAGAATGTGTTTTAGTAGTTCTTCAAAATTTATGCAGTTCATGGTTTATAAAATCCTAACAACTTGCAGAATTTGTTTCGCCAATCTTCTTAATTTGGACAATGCTTGATAGATAATATGCTCGTGATCACTGCAATATTAGAACGTGTCTAAAATTTCTAGATGGTCATTTAGGAATTAAATACTTACATTTTACACTTATTTGAAGATGTAATAATTTATTTGTACTTGGTCTAAATTTCAAGATGGTCATTTAAGAATTAAATACTTAAATTTGAATTTAAATAACAAAATTAATCATCAGCACTTCACCATTTACTGTTAGGAATTTTATTTTTGATTGAGGCATACAACTGAAAATTGAAATTGTTCGACATAGACTAAATATCTTTTTCTGAGTTGTGGGATTTGTTCCAAAATGCATATAAGTATATTTTTTTTACTAGGTTGTATTTTTCCTAACAATTTTTATACGGTATACTGTATATAAAAATGACATATTAAAGGATGTTTTTTTTGGCATATTTTCTTTACTTAATTTATTCCCCAAGATCTCAATATGGGTTTTTAAAATAAGAATGACTCGTATGACCTAATAAAAGTTGTACATGCATAGAAAGGAAAAATAACAATCACAATTTATTTTTTAACAATTTTATTGCTATTTAATTTCTGATCGACCGTTGTTCCTTCATTCTGAAATTAATCGCGCTGAATCCTCCAAATGATGTGAAGGAATTTATAGAACTGTCCCTTAACTTTTGAAACGATATTGCTATTACCAATTTTCTTCGAACTCCTGGTAAAACTACATATATATTATGTACTCTTCTGCGAACGTACCATGGAAGTTTTATGGGAGAAAACTGTTGTGACTTTCCATTGCGAAATACATGTACTGTATATTGGGCAACAATTTTGAATGTTTTGAGAATCCATTAATTCTAACTCATGTATGAATGGTCTATAGTCGAATTTCCAAGACAAATTATTATTTTCACAAGTCAGAAGCTTAAATAACCTAAAATTATACACTCATCCATTAATTATTGGACAGATGGCAGTGCTCCATATGCCATTATTATGTTAGGTAGAAACGTTTGACTTGATATACTTGATCATTAAGTTTCCGCAATCATTTCTTTTAAAAACCGGCTGTATGTATTTTCATTAAATTTATTGGAACATTAAAATATAGTTTTCAAAAATTGAACGTGCTTAAAATTCGAAAGCAAAGATGGACTTCGAGGAGATAGTGACTAAGCAGTGGTCTACTCGTTTTTTTGTTTAACTTAATTTGAAGGCATTTTAGGAGCAGAAGTTGTTGAAATGTTTAAGATCCAAGTCATGTACAAACGTTCGGTCTATGAGTGGATTGAAAAGTTCAGACATGGACAGCCTAATGTGAAAGATGCCCAGAGAAGTGGACGGCCAGTGTTTGTCAGAAATGCTGATTTGGAAGCTTTTTTGAACGAGGCATACACTCGCTGCCAGAACGATGGGAAAAATGCATATCCGAAAATGGAATTTTTTAAAATAATAGATGACGTTTACATGAATTTCTCTATCAAATTTCATTTAAATCCATACAACCGGTTTTTTAATGTTGCGAAAACTTAATGAACACCCCTCGTATCTTACATAACGGGAAATTCACACGTATAGATGTATTTGATAATCGTACTCCTGCAAGCAACTCAATTTAGAAAGCTTTCAATTTAGAAACAAGTAATACTGCAATGGACAACAATTTTGAAGGCTTTTAAGAATCTATTAATTCTATGTTAGGAATGCGGCAATTTACATTGACTGGTTTCCGAATTTCGATTATAGGGTTTATCATCATCTTCAGATGCAAAAAGTTTTCCTAAATTCTATTTATTTACATTGTATTAAACACAGTGAACCGACGTTATCACAACTTGTTATAAATGCGCTTGGCAAAAACTAATCACTGTGATCAATACTGGTCGCTTACTGATCACGCCTGATCACTAATTAAATTCTGTTTACGACTGGTCACAGCTTGTAATTGCTTCAAATGAGTACTTGGCAAATTATATCCCGAAACTTCTTTCAAGATTTATTATTGTTTGATATTTCCCCGTGAGTTGGGAAAAATTTCCTTCGCAAACAAATTTCCAGATACATTTCCAGAATACAAAATGATCCTATTCTGAGCAACTTATTTACTTAAATAAATTTTCACTAATTACCGAGGGCAAATTTGCAAAATTTTCGAACTTTTCGTAATATAAATTTGCAAGATTTGTAACTGTTACCGAGTACAGATTTGTAAAGATTTCAACAGTTTCCGAGGAGAAATTTGTAAAATTCCCCCACCTTTTCATAGAGCATATTTTCCGAATACGTAGGCTATTTGTCAAATTTTCAAAATTTTGTCATGTTAATTTTGTACAATTATAAAACGTTTTTCTTGTTAATTTTTAACTTTTTCAAAATTGTCATTAATCAATTTTGCAAAATATTTAATACTGTCCTGTAACAATTTTGCAAAATTGTGGATAATATTGGCATATATCAATTTTGACATTGTCATTGGTCAGGGAGATTTGTTTAAATACCTGAAAAAGTCAGACAAGTTGAAAATGAAATTTCTGTTGGAACCCTGTAATTTTCCTTATGTGTGACGTTCCACACAAGCCAAAAAACGACTAAGTTACTCGTATAGTTGACAATTATGATGCCAAATATTTAATCAACCAACTTTAAGAGGGAGAATGTTGATTTCGAATTTTTGATGAACTAGAGAAAATGATTAAATTACACTTCAAAACAATCTTAAATTTAGACTAATTTTTGTCGGTAAAATCAAGATGACTTACACACACACAACACAAAAAAAACGTCCATAGCTGTATAAAACATCTAAATTTTGTCTACAATACAGCATCTACCACTTGAGGATGGAGCATATACGAGAATCAGTGTATGAATTTAAGATACTTTGTATTTACAGTATTCACTGACCTATAGTGTATTAATAGTACTCAGAAAGAAGCCTTACGATTGGCACTTTGGACTGTCGTGAAGTCACGTGTGTAAAAAAAAATGCATTAATTGGTTTAAAAACAGCGATAACATGAGTGTATTTTATACACCAATAGGGTTCTCCCAGAACTGGAAAACCTGGAAAAGTCAGGGAACTTAAAAATGTCAGGGAACAATGATTTAATTTGAAAAAGTTGTTGACATTTCTCAGTACAATTTTTCACAAATTTCAACAGTTTCAGAGTACAGATTTGCACAATTTTCCACGTTTTCCGAGTACAACTTTGCAAAATTTTCAAACTTTTCGTAATGTAAATTTTACAGATTTCCAAGCACAAATTTGCAAACTTTTCAACTTTTTGTGTAACTTCGTCTTTTCAACTTTGTGTAAAACTTCCAAGCTTTTCCAAGGTCAAATTTGCCACAACCAAGTGCAACTTTGAAAAAAATATTCCCCATTTTCTGAAGACATATTTTCTCATGGTATTTTGAAATTTTTTCAAAATTAACTTCAGTAAATAACATTTGACTGGCATATGTCAATTAGGACTTTGTCTTGGTCAGGGAAATTTGTTTCAAAACCTGGAAAAGTCAAAAAAGTTGAATATGAAATTTCTGGGGGAACCCTGACCAATCATAGCGTGTCGATATTGCACACGTGACTTCAACACTAACAAAAGTGCCATTCATAGAGCATCTGCATGAGTACACCTAATATCTTGACGTCCCTGAAAAAAACGTCTAGAAAAACCTGGAGAAAATTAATCCACTCAAGCTGCAAACACGAGAGAACACTCACTTCTCGACAATCGGAAAAGTCACATTTTTTTTATTTCACTATAAATAACTTTGGTAGGTGGCGTCACCGCAGCGCGGAGGCCTTTCGCCAGAGGGCGCGCATGACGGCGTCGCCACGCCCGCCGCTGACGTCGCCGAAAATGTAGGGGCAGGGGCGCGGCGGCGTCACTTTCTCGTCCAGCCACGCGAGCAGGGCACTCACGTTGTACGTGGTGCGCAAGTTGAGGGCGTGGAGCCGCACGTGCGGCAGCGTCTCCACGAGCAGTCCGGTGACGTAGAGGTCATCGATCCAGAAGAAGGGCACGTGGGGAGAGGCGGCGAGGATGTCGCGCGCCACATCCGGTGTGAGAACGTAGGCCAAACCCCCGCAATAGGCCGGGTAGGCGTCGTAAGGGTACTCACTCAAGTTCACTGCCCACTTGCGGCGGTGCTCGCGCTGAGGCGCCGCCCCCGCCGGCCACACGCTGCACGCCAGAACGGGCGCCGGAAGTGGCCCGTACACGTCGCGCAGGAAGCGGTGCAACTGCGTCACGTCCACGAAGGCGTCGTCGTCTGCTTTCACCACGAACGTTGCGCGTGGGCAGTTCGCTACACTCCACTTGTAGCCCATGAGGTGCTTGTAGCTCAAGTTCCGGTAGCTGTCCACGAAACTGCCTTGCACTAGGTCGCCGTGCGTCAGGTGCTCGGCGTCCACCCGCGACTGCAGCGCTGGGGTGGTCAGGCCCAGAAGGTAGATGACACGGACCCCCCAGCTGGACACGTTGCGGAGGCTGCCCCATGTCGAACGGATTGTCTGACGCTCCTGCAATGAGACCGGAAGAAGAATTTAGAGACGGAAGTCAATAGGGACATAACGCAACGGTACTTCAGATCGAAGTGAGAGAATTCGGAAATTTTCAATTTCTGGTTTTGTCCCAACCCACTTTAGATCGAAGTGACGGAATTCGGAAAATTTCAGTTTCTGGTTTTGTCCCACACAACTTCAGATCGAAGTGATAGAATTTAGAAATTTTCAATTTCTGGTTTAAGGGGCCATCCATCCAGACCCCCCACCCCTATTGTCACGATTTGTCACAAATTCAGCAAACCCCCCCCACCCCCTAAAGCCGTGACATCATTTCTGGATGGCCCCTAAGAAGGTGTGAAGTCGAGCTAAATTTTCTGTCTTTAGCATGACTTGACATACGATTGGTGTGCATTAAGTTTCCGCAATCAATTAAAAAACAAAAAGAAAATGATTTATGGATTTTAATGAAATTTGTTGAAAAAATTCTTCCATCATTCCTGAGTGTATTTCAACATTAAAATATGTTTAAAAAATGGCACGTGCTTAAAATTCGAAGGAAAAGATGGACTCTGAGGAGACAACGGCTCAGCAGCAGTCTGTTGTTCATTTTCTAAATGCATTTTAGCAGCAGAAATGTGTAAAATGTTTAAGGTCTTTGTAATGTCCAAACGTTCTGTCCATGAGTGAATATTTAAAAGTTCAGAAATGGACAGACAACTGTGAAAGATGCCCAGAGAAGTTGGCGGGCTGTGGCTGTCAGAAATGTTGATTAATTGGAAGCTTTGAGTTTTGAGCTGAGTTTGACTGAGGCATGCACTCGCTGACAGAACGATGTAGAAAATGCATCTCCCAAAATGAATTTTTTAAAAACATAATAGATGACGTTTACATGTATTTCTCTACCAAATGTAATTAAAATCCATACAACCGTTTTTTATTATGAAAAACAAAATGATTGCGGAAACTTAACGAATACACCTCGTATCGTGGATTCCCGTATAGTTTCTGCTAAATGGAAGGAAGTGTCACTTTACTTTAAGGTAGTGGCATACCAAGGAAACTTAAACGAAACTTGGTTTCCGAAACTGGAAACTCAGTTAACGTAACTCTAAACTCCCAATTCGGAAATCCGGTTAACGCACGGTTCGGAAACTTGCATTCCATTTTCGGATATCACATTTAAAGTCTGATTCGTTGAACGAACCTATATGTAAAGGTGGGAACACACCAAGGAAACTTAAACTGAAATTTAGTTTCCGAAACTGGAATGCCAGTTTTCAATCCGTGCGTTTAACCAGCTTTCCGAATTGGGAGTTTCCAGTTTCGGAAAACAAGCCTAGTTTGTTTCCTTGGTGGGTTCGTACCCTTAAACTTGCTTTTTTCGGGAAATCAATGATTGAGTTGTGTCAGTTCTGAAGCAAGGCTACGATGTTCTCTCATTTATGGGTTGTGAGTCAAGATCTGTTGACCTACTCGCAATATGATTAATATATAGTTATTCTTTTAAAAAAACTTGGATTTTTACTAAGTTAATTTTCTTTTTAAATTTTGTAAACATAAAATATCCCACAGTAGATGAGTCCTACTACGAGAAGAACAACAAATCTTAACATAATACATAATAGAATATAATCATTATAAGCTTTAATTAAAACGAGAATATATTCGTTATATTTTGAAATTGCGGACTTTGGATATTTTATGGTACTGATTACATGTGGAATCCAATAAAATGATCAACTATGTATACCCGCAGACATTTACCTTAAAATGATCTGGAGAGGAGTGCACGAAGATGAGAAAAAATAGCCCACTCCCCAGAGGGTGCTGCTCGTTTGGCAGACACCTTTCATTGGGCTGTAGCACGTAGTGAAAGTCCATCAAATCGATCAAATTGGACTCTGGGGGTATTTGCAGTTGGTCCTTCCGGAGCCACGTGATGGGGCGGGGCTTCTGCTGCCTGGCGATGGACGTCACGCTGATGTATAGGAGGATGAAAGTGTAGAGGGACACCAGGGCGGTGGTCATGGCCACCAGGTGACACGAGCGCCACCACAGACTGGCGTTATTAGTCCGGTGAAACAGCACGAATCCGATGATGGGCAGCC
Source organism: Ommatoiulus sabulosus (assembly GCA_034697705.1). Lineage (NCBI taxonomy): Eukaryota > Metazoa > Arthropoda > Diplopoda > Julida > Julidae > Ommatoiulus > Ommatoiulus sabulosus. The sequence continues at coordinate 13,975 of JAQGAO010000700.1, read as the reverse complement.
GGGTGAGGGGGGACGATGACCGCGCCATCTTGCTTTCCTTCCCGGAGTTAAACGGTATCTTCAACGTCGTGGTTTCGCCATATTTTGAAGTATTTGCCTGGCTTCATGACGCTGTTTTTTTTCCTGTTGATTCATTTTTCTATGAAAAAAAAAAAGTTCTGTTAAGTTTTAGAACTTGGATTTGTTTGGTTTTGGAGTTGCCCCTTAATGGCGGGCAATCACTGAGTGCAGCGCTGTGAGGGGAAGCCCTAAAACATAAAACCAGGGGCAGCAATATGGAGGTGGATCTTTGAAACCGCAATGTTTCTAAGGTTTTACTTTATATCCTACTGTATATTTACAATGGTATAAAAATTTTACAGACTTTAATATTTGTTTAATATCTCCGTTTGGGTTTGTGATAGATAAGCATGATAATAATTCATGAGCTGGAACAGTTTTTTTAAATGAACTTAAAGCTACGTCCTCATTGGAGTTTTTGTAGGAACATAGAGGACCCTTTTTTGCTAATTGCTGCCATTGTTTACACATTGTTTTAAGCATTTTTTTACATAAATTGATTTCCTAAATTGTTACTTAAATTCTTTACATAAGTTTGTTTTCAGGAACAACGGGAAACACATTAGCAATAAAAAGTTACTATATGTTTCTTCTAGCGTGGACGTAGCTTTAGAGTTGAATATTTTTGAAAACTGTCAAAGTATGGAAAATAATAAAAGCTTACGTATATTGATGGAAAGCTTATGGTCTGTAAAATCTAGAATTAAAATTACTTGTAATCTTCATTCCCGTAATAATTGTAATAAACATACATTGCACAAGGACACAATTTATGTAAAAGGTAGGGTAACAAATTTAAGATTTATTCCCTCTTTTGGTATAACTTTTAATAGAACGACTATTAATTTTGATATAATTTTGCGTCCACCCTTTAAAAAATATAGGAATATCTGAAGCTAATCTCGGCTGTGTAAACATGCCATGAAACATGTCATGTTTAAGTCTTTGGTTTTCAATAATTTCCAAGTTGTGTAAAAATTTAAATTATCCCCTATACAGTATTTTAAAAAGTAAGTAGATGAAGGTAATCTGTGAACCTGCCATGGAACATGTTAGCTAAACTTGCTTGTACATGTAAAATTGGAAGTTAATATCATTGAAGTAATATCATTCTTAGTGTGACAATTACATATTTTATTTTTACTTTTCAGATGCCCAGTTCCAACAAGTTCATTTCGGAAAATCAGTTCGGTTTAACGTCAGACAGCACTAGTTGGATGTCATTTCATTGCTAACTGGATGTTCAGGACATTTGATTGTCTCGGGGATGGATAACGTAAGTTCAATTTGTGTTCAGTTACTGTATGTATTACTGTATATTCAGTTCACATGGAAGTTTAGTATACTATGTCGTAGTATATTCAAATGTTATTGCGAAGTCATGTTTGTTAGCTGAGAAGCGGTTTTTAGATAGAAATTAAATGGCAATTTGAAATTTAATTTTTTTTATAAAGGGAAACTTCAATAACCAAGGAAGGCGACAATATACGTTCAGTAGGCATACAACCGACTCAATTTATGTTCAAAATTGTGCATTTTTAATTTTGGTATGCGTGGTATAAACCGGTTAAACGAAACTGTTTGAAAAAAAATCCCATTAAAATTCTTTTTGTCATATTAGCTAATTAACATTTTTAATTAACATGATGTAATTCACGTGATATGAGATATCCTAGACATAAAAATACAACACTTTTGCCATAAATTTATGATAATAGTATTGGAAATAATATCCCCATTTGGTGGCCATATTTAAGCACATGTGAGTGCTTGAAAGCGGCCCATCTACAGGGGCAGCTAACTTTTGTCCTGTGAGTTTAGAGTTGGATTTTGTTAAAATGTAAAATGGGTAGGTGGCGTAACGACTGTAGATAATCTTTCATATGGACAGGATGCCTAGTTTTCCTTCAAAATTCATTAATCTTTTATCGTATGAGAAGAAGTTGTAATTTTTTTTTCATAATTTCATGTAATAGTAGGTAATTTAAGGTAAATTAAAAGACTATTTACTCTTGCTTTCTTGCTTTTTCAAAATTCTCAAACTAATCATTGGTAAAATAAATTTCCTTTGTATTTTAATTTTCCTTTAAATTTAATTTTGCAAATTTTTCAAACTTTTTTCAATTTTTAAAGCAGACAATTTTTTTTTCTGCAACATTTCTAACGTTTTCCGAGGTAAATTCTGGAAAATTCTCAGTATTTTCCTCTCTCGATTTTGCTAAATTCTTAAAGCAGACATTTTTATGTAATCTTTTGCGAATTTTCCCCAATTTAGAAAATTTCGAAATTTATATTTTACAATACTGATGGGGGAAAGGGGGTGGGGTTGGGGAGGGGGTACTGACCTTATTTTGTCACCCGGGCATCAAACCATCAATCTACGGAGCAGCCTGTCCATATACTTTTTCATTATTTTGAGTAAACTTTATTTGAATTGAACTTGAACTGAATTTGAATGTATCGTACATAGTCAAGGTTCAGTTTTCTCAGCTTTGCGTTTGAAAACTGGTCAGATTTTGTTTTATAAAAACGAGCTAGCATCGCAAATACAAGCATATCGAACGTGAGAGAATGTGAGTGCAAATCATTGTTTCAATTCGCATAATAAGTTCACTATTTCCTGAATCGTTATTATTGAAAAAAAAAAACAAAAAAAAAACAACATTTAAACGGACGAGGAAATGCAACTCTCAAAAGAAAAGCGGAAAACGTTTACGTCGTGTAGGGAAAATTCGTTATCACATCTAACAGGAATATTTTTGCCAAAAAATCTGAAATTGCAATAAGTTTTATGAGCGCCTTAACGAGTGCGCCGCATGCAAAATTGCGTCGAGTCAGACTCCATCCTGTCATCATTAGCATATTTTACCTCCGAAAACTGTCGGATTAAACTATCTTCTTTTTGAATCTGACATTTTTCTGCACCATTTTACCCCCCTTCTCCTCTAGCTGTATCACTCTGCGCGATTTGAGCGAAATTGCACGTGGATGCGGAAATACAATCGAAGTGGTTCCTTCTCGCACTTCGCGGGGGGCCTGTCAATTTTTCGGCTGATTTGACCCCCGCCAACCTCATTCAAATCGGCTGACCACACAGAGGTGCATCTCATTGACAACCTCATAATCGCCACGCTAATTTAAACGAGTCGTGTATTACACGCCTAGCCGTTTCTTGCAACAGCTTCTTAAGCCTAATGGCTAATTTCATGTCCAACTAACGACTCTGGCTAGACGCAGCTGCGCATACCTGGCAATTTATTGCCGTTTTGCTGGCGATTTACGCGCGCCTGGTTAGAGACCCGGACGTTGGTCCGTGAGCTGTACAACTATTCGTAAATGTACAGTTTTTGTTTATCCTAATTCGACTTTGACTAAACGCAGCTGAGCACACTTGGCAATTTATTGCCGATTTGCTGGCGATTTACGCGCGCCTGGTTAGAGACCCGGACGTTGGTCCGTGAGCTGTAAAACTATTCGTAAATGTACAGTTTTTGTTTATCCTAATTCGGCTTTGGCTAGACGCAGATGCGCACACTTGGCAATTTATTGCCGATTTTGCTGGCGATTTACGCGCGCCTGGTTAGAGACCCGGACGTTAACGCGTTGGTCCGTGAGCTATACAACTATTCGTAAATGTATAGTTTTTTGTTTATCCTAATTCGGCTTTAGCTAGACGCAGCTGAGCCCACTTGACAATTTATTGCCGATTTGCTGGCGATTTACGCGCGCCTGGTTAGAGACCCGGACGTTGGTCCGTGTGCTGCAAAACTTCCTAAATGTACAGGTTTTTTTTTGTTTTTGCGTGCAAAATTTGGCTAGACGCAATTCTGCACACTAAGTTGGCAATTTATTGCTGATTTGCTGGCGATTTACGCGCGCGACTGGTTGGAGACCCGGACATTGATACGTGCGCAGCAAGACTATTCATAAATGTACAGTTTCTTGTTTTTACAAATACGGTTTAAATTGTCTAGACGCAGCTACACACACTTAGCAATTTATTACAGATTTAAAAAAAGGCTGTATGGATTTTAGTAAAATTTGGTACAGAAATACATGTCAACGTGATCTATTATTAAAAAAAATTCCATTATGGGAGATTTTTTTTCCCAATCGTTCTGGCAACGAGTATTTCCAGTATTGCCAATTAATGGTCCGTTAAATTGCAATTATGATTTTTTGATACCTCCGGATTGTCCTAATCATTTATTCTAATTTTTCTGACGTCAAATTAGATGTGTTCACTTCGTCAGCTTGTAATTTCAGTAGCACATGTAGTGTAACACGTTTGTGATTTTCGTTTTGCATCTGTTGTATTTTCATTCTTTTGTCAAACAAAGATTCTATTAAAAGGTAATTAACTCAGGTTAATCGAAATGTTTATTTGAAAATACTCAGAAAACCGTACGTCAACTGATTAAGTTAAAACATTTGCATACAGGAAAAAATGTTGCCAATCAGATATAAAGTAAAAAGTAGCTTCCGAGCTGCTCATGGTCAACCAATTAGGATACAGGAAAATGCTAACCGAGTATTGTACTTTCCATGGACGAATAAGGCTAAAACGCCTCTACGAACTCTACGAAGGATGTTCATTAAGTTTCCGCAAGCATTAAAATAAAAACCGACTGTGGATTTTAATGAAATTTGTTGAAAAATTCTTCCATCATTCCTATTCATATTTCAAGAGTAAAGTATGTGTTTCAAAAATTACATGTGCTTAAAATTCCAAAGTAAAGATGGACTCTGAGGAGATAGTAGCTCAGCAGCGGTCTGTTGTTCGTTTTTTAACTTTAGAAGGCATTTCAGAGGCAGAAATGTGTGAAATGTTTATGGTCCGAGTAATGTCCAAACGTAATTTAAAATAACCATTTCCGACAGACTGGTCGTCCTTCTCTGAGCATCTTTCACAGTTTTCTTTCCATTTCAGAATTTTTCAAGCCACTGTTAGACCAAACGTTTGGACATAATTTGAACCTTAAGTATTTCATAAATTTCTGCCCCTAAAATGCTATCAAAAGTTTAAAAAAACGAACAATTGACCGCTGCTAAGCCACTATCACCTCGTATTCCATCTTTACTTTCGCATTTTAAGCACGTGCATTTTTTTGAAACATTTCTTTTAATGTTGAAATATGTTCAAGGATGATGGCAAATTTTTATCAACAAATTTCATTGAAATACACACCGCCGTTTTTTTTAAAAAAAAATATGTTCTGAACTAACATCAATGCTGGGTCCCAAAGGCCTTAATTTTAACAAGTTCTGTAAAGAATATTGTTTGTTGTATTTTATGATTTACATTTTTTTTTTCAATAAATGTTGATTATCATTCTGATTCTCGGAAGGGTATTTGAGTTTCGGGCGTTGGCCCAAGTATGATTATAAACCTGAGATGACAGCATGCAAATTAATGTTTGACTGATATAGAGATAGCCCGTATATCAGTTAATTAAATTATTGAGAAGCTAATCAAACGATATGTAATGTCCTGAGATAACTACTTTCGGTGGCCTTTGCATTGCAAATCTTAGTGTACACGCGTTGTTTTTGGAGATTTAATGGACAGCAATTTTTGCTTCGCATTTGGTTTATGACTCTTAGAGTTGTAATGGAGTGCACTATATCCAGGTTGTTTGAGTTTTTAAAAAAAACATATCAGGCGCCAGGCTACGTACGTTAAAGATTAATCGATAAGTTATCCAGTTTTTGATGCGTGGCGCGTCGTTCGTTATTGCACCAATAAAAAAAATTAATTAATAACCAATCAACATTGCATAATTTACTGTCTCGAGAGGCTGCGAAGCGAGTTTATTAAACGAGAAAAGGTAACAAAGATGTGGTTTTTTTTGTGGGTCCCGAACGTAATTCGAGATGGTCAAAAACATTGATTGCGTGCGTGGGTATCATAACAAATCAGAGATCGTACAGGGCTGCATTTGATGCAAGTTGAAAAATGTTAAGTCATGCAATGTGTAATCTCACTATATCTGATAGCCATCTCTGCGTTAGTGGCATCAGGTTTAGTAGAAAAAATGTGATTTTTATTTCTCAAATTGTTAAATCGAGCTTCATCCATTTCAGTCCGTGCAGGCCATGACTTGAATGCAAATTTTGAAAGAAATTTAGTTTGTAATTACACGCGAATCAAAGAGCCACGAAATGAACATGCCTTACGAAAGTTGTAAGCATGATATATTTGTCAACGTTCGTATAATACTATATAATATTCAGTGGAATCTTGTTAAGAAGAACTAGCTTTATACGAATTTCTGATATTACGAACTCATTTCCAGTCCCCCGTCTTATATAACGGAGGACGAATAATCTTAATTTCTACGTTTAAGACGAATTTCGAATTCGGATATTGTACATTTTTGGCTGAACAAAAGAAATGTCGAGTTCCTGAGCATTCGCGCTTTGTTATGTTAAAACGAACTTAAGACAAATTATAGGCCTATATGCAAATGGAATCTCATTAAGAAGAACACGCTTTATACGAATTTCCGATATTACGAACTCATTTCTAGTCCCCGTTTTATATAGGTTTGGAAGATTTCCGAATTCCAATATTACAAATTTTCAGCTTAAACGAATGCAGGGTACCCCCAGACCTGGAAAACCTGGAAAAGTCAGGGAACTTGAAAATGTCTGGAAAACTCAGGGAATAATGGCTTTTTTTAAAAAAAAAAAGTCGGGAAAATTCAACGTAGTCATGTTGTTGCATTCCAAAATTAACGCTTTTCCATGGTTAGCTCAGAGCCCATTTTCTGAGTGAAAAGTTGCACAATTTTCCACGTGTTTCGAGTACAAAAATGAAAAACTTCCCACGTTTTCAGAGAACAAATTTGCCAAATTATCCACGTTTTCAGAGTACGAATTTTCAAAAATTTCCACATTTTCCGAGTACAAATTTTCAAAAAATTGTCCACGTTTACTGAGGACAAAATTTAAACAAATTTCCATGTTTTCCGAGTACATATTTTTTTTTTTAAATTTATAACATTTTTCTATGTTAATTTTCAAAATTGTCATTAGTAAATTTTGCAAAATGTGTATACATTTTTAACATTACCTTTGGTCAGGGTCAGGGGGAACCCTGGAATGGACTTTTAAGTTCACGAGCATTGTCACTATGGGTTAAAAAGAACTTAAGACAAAATATTCAACTGGAATATCTCAGAAGAACTCGCTTTATACAAATTTTCGACTAAAACGAGTTCGAGATACAGAGCATTCGCGCTATGTGTTATGTTAAAACGAACCAAATGGAATCGTATTAAGAAGAACTCGCTTTACACGAATTTCCGATAGTACGAATTCATTTCCAGTATCCATCTTAGGATTTGGACGAATATTGTTATCCGAATTCGGATATTACAAATGTTCGGCTAAAACGAGCATTCGCGATATGATTCGTTAAAACGAACATAAGACAATCTGAAAATGTATTTTCAAATGCGTTACAGTGTTCCAGTGTAAACCTATTTTCAAATGCATTTATTTTCAATTTGTTAATGTGTTCATATGGACATGTGAAAAACATGCCATTGCTCATGTTTCTTAAATAATCAACATTTTTAAACATATCATTTGGAAGGAATTTAGCTTCGTGTCGAAGACATGGCAAATACATATTTGACATTTAATTTTTATATCAAATTACCTGTACGTTATTAAAATACTTATAGTTGGGAGGCAGAATCGTATAGCTCTAAACATCTTCATATATAGTTGCCTGTGAAATGCAAATTGCAGAAGTAAAAAACAATTAGTTGGACAAAGACATTTTATAAACCTGTTTCTCACAGTACTATAGGAAATGTATTTTCTATGTTTTGATTTTATTTAATGATATGTTACCACACAGCGACAGTTTTATTTTATTACAATAAGGTCACATCGTGACGCACAAACATGCTTTTAAATCCAGTTCTGTAGCTTGACAAAATGTGCATTTAAATAAAGTTTTAAATAATTTTTTTCTGAAACAACTCCAGACATTTTCCTGGAATAAAATATGCGAGGACACCACGCAAGTTTAACATTTCCAGTAATGTGTTTACTACGTGTTAATATCATTTTAAACGCAGAAGAATTGTTGTCAGGTCAGACGCCTGTATGTCTAGACATGACCGGAAGTTCATAACCCGAAACTTGAACATGTGTATTACACCACAAGCATTTACATTTATATGATTCTAATAGCTCTTAATTACGATACTCTCATTGGGCACGACTTCTTTGCGCTAAGCATTTCTAGTTTATAAAATGCTCACAGATGGCGCTATTCCGAACATTATTGAGAAATTTAAAATTTCATCAATATTATATGTTCTTTATGGGTTCTATTATGCGTTTAAGTTTACGCATAAAGTTGTGCATTTGAAACAAAAAAAAATTAACAATGCAATATGGAAATAAAAGCTTTTTTAAAAGTATTACAAAAATTGTATTTGCAAATATATTTCAATCATGTGCTATGCAAATACATTTATAAAACCGCATCACATATATATATATATATTTTGTCTAATATACAGTATCTGAAATATATTTAAAAATGTATTTTTTTTGGTACATCGCAAAATGTAGACCATAAGATAACGCCCACTGAATTTTTAAAAACATCTGAATAGTACGTAGGAAATGATTTCAATGGTTATTAAAATATCATATTAAATACATTCATTTCGTGGCTTTTTTAAATATATTTTTTAAAAAAAGATTTAATTTATAACACATATAATTTATTTTATAATTCATAATGTATTTTGTGGATTTAAAAAAATATATATTTCTTAAGCGTTTTTTAGTTGTATCCTAGCTCGTTAAAACGGCGCCTTAGCAATCAGCACTCTGACCACAAACAGCATTTTTTCTTACTGGTATCTGGATAGACTAGATTCCTCGATGTTTATAAGTAACATCTAGAATACAATGAGTTGTATTTCGATTTCGAAAGGCCAGTTAGGTCAACAGCTTATCCAGTGCATTAAAATTGAAATCTGTTCCACCCTTTATATATCTGTCCCCACCCAATCCAAAAGACAGCAAAGTCGTACCTCATCTTACATGTTCTTTTAGGTTTGTCACGTGGGGTTGTCGCATCCAACTCAGGCAGCTAGAGAATTTTGCAAGCAGGTTCTGGTCGCCTGGAAATATAAAAGAAAACTTAACATTTTATGGAAATTTTAGACACGACATAATTCAATTTATAAAGCTTAATGTTTTAAACATTATAATCAGAATAATAACTCAAGTGCATTCAGCAACAAAAAACAGCATTAATTGATCAATTTATGATAATTAGATAGCCTACATGTATATGTTTTTCTTGTTAAAGCACGCTTAACCTGTAGATTTTACCACTATCTAAAGTTACTATCACTTTTTATCAAATAAAGCAACAAAAAAAGAGTAATTAATTGACATCCTTAATGGATTTATGATGTTGTTATAAAAGCGTTAATTCGAAAGCGTTAATTCGGATAACAACTTAAAGAACATGTCCGAATTGTGCATGCAAAATTTGACACCTAATGTATATGTAGGCCTACTAAAAGTAATGACAAAAAAATTATTTTCGATTTAATTGGAAAATGAAATAGAGTATTTTAAATTTAATATGATTACAGTTGCATTTATTAAAAAAATGCACTGAGTATTAAGTGCGTTTTTAACGTCGAGCAAGTGCGTTTTGACGTCGACCAAGTACGTTTTGACGCCGAGCAAATGCGTTTTGACGTCGAGCAAGTGCGTTTTGACGTCGACCAAGTACGTTTTGACGTCGACCAAGTGCGTTTTGACGTCGACCAAGTGCGTTTTGACGTCGACCAAGTACGTTTTGACGTCGACCAAGTACGTTTTGACGTCGACCAAGTACGTTTTGACGTCGACCAAATGCGTTTTGACGTCGAGCAAGTGCATGCATGAACAAAATAATTGTAGTTGTACATGCACTCATTTCGAAGTTGGGGGCGGAAGCGTCTCCCCGGTGCTGCCCCTGGCGGCGGGCGACAATGAAGACAATAGCAGGCTCATTTGAATGCCGGGGTCACGCACGATTCTACTAAGGTGAGAAACGGGCGTTGCGCCACCTGGGATCGAGGGGGGAGGGATCATGAGACCCCCCGCTGCCCCTGACAATGACCGCCCCCAACGGGGTAATTAACACTGGGCGGCGAGTGAAGCTACCCCTAGAGGCCAGTTGATTAATGAAAATGGCGAGGAATGAGTCCGTGCGGTTTCGGCCCGCGAAAGCCGAACCACGTCCCTCCCCGCTGACCGCTATCTCCGTGGGTCATCTTTGCGTGGGCATGGGCCAAGAAATCACCCTAAAAGGTGCATCGTGTGCAAGACTTCGAGGAAATGCGGAGAGGGACAAAATGAACGGATCTTGGTAGGAATGCAACGGATCCACCCAAAACAAGAATCTGACTGATGGTCTCAGTGAAAAGCATAAGTCAAGGTGGGCAGGTGACCACATTTTTCAGGTGCGCCCACAGTCTCAGGGTGACAAATTTTGTGCATTTTGTCGGTGGGTTCGAGGGTCCGAGGAAAGATGGAAGCAAGGAGTTTTTGAAGGGATTGTGCGATAGATTTCCGATTAACCGGGATGAGGATTAAACCGAGTTCTTTAAAATTGAATACATGTACCTTTCTGTAAATATTCTATGGTTGTGGCCAAATTTATGGAGATTTCAATTGACAAACTCTTGGAGCTGCATGAAGTCTCGTCATTCTTATGAAATAGTGCAAAACGTGGCACAATTCATCCCAAAAAACGATTTTATAAATATGTGATTTTTATAACAATTCATTGTTTTCAAAAAATGGTACTTTTTTTTGAAAAAAGATGAATTTGTTCTGATAAAAGACGAATTTCTTCGGATAAAAGACGAATTTCTTCGGATAAAAGACGAATTTTTTTTCTGAGAAAAGACGAATTTGTTTTAATAAAAGACGTTTTTTGTTCTGATAAAAGACGATTTTTGTTTTGGTAAAAGACGAATTTATAGACGAATATTTTTCTGATATTCTTTCTGAAAAAAGAATTCTTTTCTCAGAAAAAAATTCATCTGAGAGAAGATTAATTTTTTTCTGATAAAAGTTGAATTTTTTTTTTTCTGAGAAAAGACGAATTTGTTTTGATAAGTCATTTTTTGTTCTGATAACATATTTTTTTTTATGATGAAAGATGGTGTTTTTTCTTAAGCAACATAACTTTTTAAATACAGTAAAAAGTACAGTAAAAGTACTTGATCCTATTTCATCAATTACAGCATATTTCCATTTCCATTAATGCAGAGAACTGAGTTTACCAATCGTACGTTTGTACGATTGTACGTCTAAAACTGTCGAAAAAGCCGACTTGTATGCATGGCCACCTTTTGACACATTGTTATGTAATCTTGTCTAAAACTGAGTTGTGCTTAACTATTCGAGATTTGCATATTTCTGATATGTCAACCGCAATTTGACGCGCTTCTGACAGAAGTTAATTTTTTCAAACATGTTTTTTACTCCATATCCATGTTTTCTGCAAGATCCAGTAGCAACGCAAAGCCGGTCGGGCGACTGTCCCGAGAAATTCAACTTGTGGGATAGTTGAAATTCACACGCTGTCCAATTCTGCGAAACTGGTTTAGTAAGGCGATGATGCTAAAAGTGGACATACATTGAATTTAAATTTAAAAATAAACGGACACGCTTGAGGGAAAAAAATGAAATGAGATTTTTTCTGAGGTTTGTTTTTACTTTCCATTTACTTTAAATCACTTCCAAAAAAAATTAACGGAATTTCCATCTTTTCAGTGTTTTTTATTTCGTCTATAGAAATATGCCGATAATCATAAAAGTGGAAAGAAAACCTAATGTTGCGAAGAAAAAAGGTTTCATTGACCAGTTTTTTTTCTCTACAGAACTTGAGGTTTTTTAATGATTTACTCGATTCTAGCCATCTCAGTTTATTATTTAAACTGGTCGTGTTTAGACAATTTCGTTGTGCCCGAGAAAGTCGAGAAGAACACATGGTATTCATTTACTGATAGTAGGGTATTGAGTTGAATTGAATTGAATTGAACACCAGCTCCAAAACCGATACAGTAAATGGTTGATTAATCCCATGGAAACCCCACGTTTCACTGTATCGATAATCATGAAAGCAATTGTTTTTGCATCAAACGTTTTTCCCTGAATTTTGAAAAGATATATGTATGTTATAACGGGGAATTCCTCAATATATAAAAGTTACGAGACCTAGCTTCCAATTCATGCGTGAGTTAGGAATACCATTTCATCCAAACTTCTATGAAACGTTAGTTCTTATGGTTGAAGTCATGTTTTGTATGACTTTAGGGCAGTTTAGGTAATACGAACTATGGTTTAAACGAACATATGTTGATGACGTCCCTTGAGGTTCGTCTTAACGAGGTTTGACTGTATCATAAACTCATAATGGCAGTGTTTTTTTTTCTCAAAAGTTCCTTTACTTTTGAAAAGATACTGTGCGTTATAACTTGAAATTCCCCAATAAAAGTTGCAAGACCTTCCGATTCATATGTGTGGGGTTGAATTTCATCCAAACTGCGATGAAACTAGTTCGATCTTATTAGAAGTCATGGTTTTCTTCCTGACTTTTGATAACACGAACTACGGTTTAAACGAACAAACGTTGACGTCTCTGAGATTCGCATTATAACGAGGTTCGATTATATATGTATAATCATAAAAGCAATTGTTCTTTTCTCAAAAGTAATTGTTACCCGACTTTTAAAAGGATACATTATAGCAAGAAATTGCCCGATAAAAGGTGCAGTATATCCAATTCATATATATATATTTGGGTTAATTTTTCATCCAAACTTCGATGAAACTTCAGTTCTTATATAGTGTTAAATGTCATGGTTTTTCTGACTTTTGATAACACGAACTGCGGTTTACACGAACAAATGTTGACGTCCTTTGATATTCGTCTTAACGAGGTTCGACCGCAGTATAATCATAAATTTAATTGTTATTTTGTTCTCTTGGCACAATAATCACGAGTGATTTTTGGTCTCGTTAACAACAGTGATTGGGCATTGTTTTGGCCATTGTGGATTTGTAAGCCAGTGTTCCAGTTGACGGAATCTATATAGTTGACGGTTTGGCGCCCGGGCATTAATTACACGCTCATTAATCAAGAAAATTAATTAAAATGATCCCGATGTGGGCTACATTTTGAATTGTGAGATTGATTCGGTGATAGGGAATTGAAGGAGCACTCGGAGCAAACAGCCCACACCGGTTCTGCGCCATGGCAGAACAAGAGATAAGACATCTGACAAACCCCTTTCTTTGAAATTGAGCTTGAAATCAATTAAAACACGAGGACAATTGACGTTTGGCATTAGGTGCACGCGTTGCTTTTTTTGCTCCCTTCGGTGGGGGTCATCCTTGTCAGTGGGGCATTGTCCTCCTAGGAGACAACGTTGGCCTAACTGCTGCTTGGACAGGCACCTGAGGGACACGTGATGCCGCCCACCTTGTTGTGTCCGAGTCGTTAAAACGTTCCGCCGGGTTTAATTTGGGTCTTGTGTCATGCTCCAGTACGTGATATAAATCTCGTGGACTGGAAGAAAGCACCCGCTCAATTATGCATGGGAAAATTGAGCGTCCTAATGATACGGAGCTGAGGCTCGAAATTCTGGAGCAAATCCTCAGCTTTGCGGTTGTTCCCCCTATGTTTAATATAGAAATTCAGTTGAAAATGCTGCATTTGGATTGATAAACTTATGTAAAGTTATACCTGCGTTGGAGGGAACATAAAGGAACTTCTTGTTGCTAATTGTTGCCCAGGGTGGCCACAGGTCAGGGAAGTCAGGGAAAAAAATCGTGGTCAGGGAAGTCATGGAAATGTCAGGGAAATTTG
>JAQGAO010000699.1:0-30623 GCA_034697705.1 Ommatoiulus sabulosus | reverse complement strand
TATAACTCAAATTTTCCATATCTCAAATTTTTTTTCTGGTCCCTTGGAGCTTCGAGTTATAGAAGTTTCACTGTAAATGAAACAAAACAACCCCCTCCACCTCCTCAAAAACAACCAGTAGCTAAATTGGGAATCGAGCGAAGGTCATAGAATTGAGGCAAATTTACGTCCATGGACGTAAACTTAATCCTGATTTTCGAAGACGAGGGAGCTAAAAATAATATTTGCGTCAATTAATGCATAATAATATCATCGATATTGCGAGGATGTTGAGACTATCTACATGTACAATTGTAATTGTACGTTTAAAACAGTCCGAGATCCACTTTGCAATCTAGATGTGTTACAGTCATATTTATTGGTGAAATGCAACTTTCCAAATTAAAATATTGACCCATTTTCTATTGAAATTTCTCACGCATAGAGTTTGGATAACCGAAATGGTTTAGCCATGAAAATGTACAGTATATTCGTCCAATAACGTGGCTAATTCAAACTTCAGGATGAGAATCAGAAATCCGTCACACCTTGTTTCGAGCGCGGCATTACACGGGTTGGAGGCATAATCCGATGAAAAATTAAGTGTCCGCATTACGCAGATTTAAAAAGCCGATCTTCTCACATTTTTATGCAAATTCGCGGGGGGCAGAGTGATGGGAGGGACTCGCTGCGAGAGCATTTTGAAAAGAAGACTTTTATGCATTTGAAGCATCATCGTCAGGCATCGAGAGGAAAAGGTTGAAATTTAAAACCCGTGACTAAAAACTATATGCACGGGAATAGAGGCCCAAAACGAACAAGAAAATTATGACTTTGCAAAATATGAACCCCACGTTTAGAAAACGCGTTTTCAGGAGCGCTCCTATAGAGAGCTTGGTCACCTTTTCGTCCGTACAAAAATGCAGTTACAATGGGACAGGCAGCACGAAGTAACGAAAGGGGTTGCCTTTTTAACTCCTAGATTTTGGCATAAATGGAAAAGGGTTAACATACTAATCTGTGTACTTAAGCGCAGTCAAGTGTGAGACGAGTGCGATGAAACCTGCTCGAAAAACACGTGTTTTTGCACGCGTATATACGCAATAGCTATGTCAATGAAAGATTTATAAAGCCCCTGTTGCATGCGGAGAACAACATGGCGGCGAGAGCGTTCAACTATTCTTCTTCCGTCATAATTCAAATCCATCCGTGACTTTTGCTTACGAACAAAAACACCCGCAAAGTCCCTCTTTAATAAACTGGCGCCAAACAGATGACTTTCTTCATACATGTAGCCTATATAGCAACCATTCATTTTCGACCAAAAAGCAATGAATTGAACAGGTTTGCGAACTACGGTATACTTACACTGCAGCTCAAATCGTTTTAAGAAAAATAATAAAATAAGCCACAATTAATGTATGTGTATATAGAACGAAAATCTATAGATAACTTGCACGAGCAGAAGACGCGGTCTTGCCCAGCCTTGATCAGACATATTGGGGTACTTCAAGGTATACTGTCATCACAGTTCCAAAAATGGTTACGTGTGTTGTTGTTGGATGCGGATACGTACAGGAAAAAAGATGGGAATAAGATTATACAGGATTCCGAAAGTTGTGACTAGCCAATTGGCTATAGTCACAACTTTATGGCCAAAGATTTGTGACCAAAAGTTAACGAGAAAGTAGAGAATGTTGTCCTTGTGCTTGTCTCGAATCAACTGCATGGAGTGAAAATTTGGCAAATTTAAATTTTCTTTAGAAAAATGATATTAATTCTAAATTGTATGGGTCAAGGCCAGAACATAACTCTAATTTCCCCTCGTAATTGACCAAATCTAGCCCTAAAAGCCATTTTTTGGAATCAAATAACATGACGTTAACGTCCCCAAAAGGCATTTTTGCAGTAGAACTCATGAGTTAAAGAGTCAAAATGGAGTGTACCCCACGACACACCCACCAAAGTAAACCGAGCCACATTAGTCACGCCCACGAGCTGTGTGACGTCACATGCAAGTTATCTATTAAATGCACTTGTTGAGTGGCCTTCTTACATAACATTCAGTTTTCACCGCGCTATATGTAGCAACCTATAAGAATATACATGTATACAATCGTCACCTCCAAAAAAGCATCAGTTTTGAATTTGGTGCAACGCTGATGTCAGTAACTATACAAAACTACAGCTTCCTCCAAGTTGCTTAGCTCCGCAATATGGAAGATGGAGAATTTTAAGGTGGACAATGAAGGGTGTCGACTATTCATAATGCGTATGAAAAAATCGTTAAAATTGGATAAGAAAGTTACCAAACATGATGTTACATTCTGAACTTGCAACAAACCTTCCCTTTAACGCCACTGTCATCGTAGATGGAGAATCGTGGCTCTCATAATTTACACGGCCCTGGAGAACAGTCGCGTCCCAGAACACGACGCAGCGCCCCTGGTGTCTTCTTTTGGTAAACTTGACCCCGCGGAACATCCCCCGTTTTACGACACCTCCGCCCAGGCGTGCATTTCGTGTCCAGTGCCCCCTGTTATCTACTGTCTGCAACGAGGACGACCTGGCGCCAATGGCCAAGGCACGTGCGCGTACAACATGGGTGCACTTAGCCGGCGGCCACAAAATCAAGACAAGAAAAAGCGAGGGGACCAACAACCATTAGAAACAAAGAAGGTCTAGGGACGAGCGAGATTTTGGCGATTCCTCGAATATAACGAGAAATTAAAATCAAAACAAAAAAAAGTTAAACAACCTGCTAGGCTCCGAACAGATTAATGCGCCTAGACGAATTGGAAAATGGGGCCCTGGACATGAAAAATAAACAAAAACATCGAGGTTTGAAGCAGAGCATGTATAATTGCATGAACGGAGTGGAGATTTTATAACGACGTTCGAGACAAGATGGTAATCGGTGAGTCTGGATCATAAAAAAACCAAGCAGGATCCCCGAATTCATGGGTTTAAACCACTGTGTACGATTAAACGAATTTGGGATTATTAGGTAATGCGCATGCAAGCACCCATGGTTTCCACATTTATGGGTTGAAAACAAGTTTTCAGATCATTTGTTGCATCCAGATACAACGTGGATGTCCTCATCACATGATTTTTCCTAATGATAATTGTCGTTTCCCTTACTATATGGACAATAACATTTCGTCACATTAACATGTGATGTTCATTACGACTCAAACAATACTTGAATCTGAGAAAGGTCTCAGCGACTTGGAATTATTCTTTATCGGATATCATCGCTTGCGGAGAGATTTTGACCTTCAAACTTTCTCTTCATTTGCAACCTACAGTACATGTATAGTGGATAACCCCATTCCGTACATTGTAGCTTACTGTAGGTATTTTGAATTTTTTATGCCAAGTCCAGATGCCATGTTTGAAAAATGGCGGCCATGCATATAATGGTCAGCCTTAATCCTAAATGACCTATTGTACGCGTTTGAGAATGTCGTTACAGCTATTTCAAATTAAATCAAAGTTTATTCCCAATATATGAAAATTAGGAATGGACAGGTTATTAAAACAACATGCACTTACAGCCAAATATAAGTTAGAAGACAAACGCTGCGTATATCAGATTTAAAGCCAAATTTTAGAACTGTGATCTGTGACAAGGTTGCATTTATAGTACAGTACATGTATACTGTAAATGCCATGATATACATTAATCATTTATACACAGCGATTACTGATAGACTGTACAAGCAACTGTGCTTTGTTCAGGTTATCATATAGATGCAGTGAGGTGCCATGCTAATGAGTTGCTGTATGAACTGTAATTAGTTGGAACATATTCCACGGGGTGACAAAATTTAGCAATTTTCAATCATGTGCGCATGTCCTAAAGTGCTTAAATTCGTCGACACATCCTTTTAAAAGCTAATTTCATATACATGCATTGGAACATCTGTTATTTTTATTATTTTTGTTTGCATTTAGAAATACATAGATGATATACCGATAGACATCTCTGATCCCGCAGCAACGGTTCAGACTCACTCTCAGGCTCCATCTCAAGTCTCGTCGGCGGCACCGATTCGTGTTTACTCATTTTTGACAAATTACTTATTGTCTTATCGTCTGCGCCCGGCCTTGCTCAGGCTCAAATCCGTATAAACAAGCGTCTGGCTGAAATTGCCAACCTGTTGCCACAACGGAACGGTGACGAATCGCATTTGCAAGACCTCAATTGCACCAATTCGATCCTCGACCGAATCAGGAAACAACGATGGGGATTAGCGAAAAGAGCCATAAGTGGTGTCAACAGTTCGCAATCGGCGACGCCACGGTGAAAGGTCAAGAGACAGGGCCAAAAACAATGGTACACATTGGGCTCCTGTCATCGCGATAACAATGTTGACACGAAGTGGGTTCTCAGCCAAAACGGAGGAAGACAACGACCTCGAAGGGTACCCTTGCAACCGGCCATTAAGTCGCGCATGCGCACTCGAGGGCTAAGTGCTCAGGGACGTGTTCCACCTAAAAATAATTATTCTTACCACACTGCAGTAGCGTTTTTAACTTGCCCGTTCATAGGTGGCGGGGCAGCCAATCGTTGACTAGTTAGAAAGGTTGAGATTTTAGGCACGAAGGTAGGTCCAGCCGTAATAATAGGAGATGACTAAGAGAAAAAAGGGGGGAAACGGGATAGGGGTAATGATAATAGTTTCACCATGCGAACGTACTCAACACGTGAAGCCCCAAGGCTCGTTTCAAGGATGCAAGTTTAGTCACACAAACGCAACTTTTGATCGTCCTACCTCTATGTTTGGCTGAATTAGGATTTGCCTAAATCCTCGTTTTGACAAACCGCTTCTTCGTTGGACAGGATTTAAAATTGGGGTGCCGCAGCATGCTCGCTGACCCCCTGGCGGGATAAATATACACGCGGAAGAAAAACGCAGCGAATTGGGCGGCAATTTCAGGGTCCAGGGTCGATTTCTCTTAAAAGGGGGTGCGTCACGTCCCGGGACAGCCGCGGGGGACGTGGTGCCTATTTACGCGCTTAATTGCCGATTTTGCGCATCTTATATAGAAATGAGCGACATTTGCCTACAAAAATCACCATCGAAGGTCAACGAGGTCCTGGCGAAAGTATTACCCCTTACATGCTTCACGGCAAAACTCGGAGAGTTTGTAAAAAGATGACAAATAGGGGGAGCTTTCGCTCATCTTCTATAGTAGGCAGCATCAGAATACGTGCATGGACAGTATATTAACTGGCATTGTCTAGATACAATTTTGCCTTATTTGCATTGTGAACACTTCTGTCCACAACATTGCTGTCAACAATCTGACGGTACTGTTTGTGGAGTTACCATGATTGCAACGAATTCAGCTATTTTTTCAAGAATTTCAAACATGTCCGTACGAAAAAAACGTTTTGAATCATTTAAGTACTTAGTTGTGAACAATATTAAAGGTGCAAGTGATTATTTTAAATAACAGCTTTGAGGTCACTTGAGTTGAATAAATTATGCAAACATTGACATTAATTAACTATACAGAATTGCAAGTCTTTGTTTCATGTTCATGTTATGGACAAACGAAAAACGACCATTAAAAAAATCAATAAACAAAAGTTTATAGATTCCAAATTCCATAGAGTTGTCATTAAAACTGACCTTTATATTGATTTGTAAACATTCGATTTACTTGTATAGCTTCGATTTATTTATTCGTCGATAACGAGCCATTTTAAACCACAGGAAATGAGGAAATGCAGGCTAATTGGTGCTATGAATAGCCCAAAATGGCCAATGTTTAACAACTCTGATAAATTATTGTTCCATTAATTAACTATTTGACAACCTTCTCAAAAAAGTCAAGATAATGGAAATTAATGACCCATTGAGATTTTATTGGTCAATCTCTAAGTTTCCCCGCAAATTGATTTTTTTCCTGACTTGTACTTGCATTACATTTAGTTTAGTTCAGATCCATATATGAAATGGTATATGAAATAATCTATTGGCACGATACCAAATCAAAGTGGAAATGAATTTGGGGAAAAAAATCAAAATGCTTTCCCCTGCTCGTAAAGAACTCAAAGTAGGACAATTTCTGTTATTTCTAATTGCGATAATGAAAGCGAGAAGTTGGGCTTCAAGTGCACGTATTAAAATAAATCCTAGATCTATGGAATACCGATTAAACGCGAATCGAGTGAAACGAAAAACCAATTTCAAATCGGATAATGAGAAATGGATAATAAATAACACAGGGTAAATGGGAAAACTTGGGATAGGGTCAATCAATTTCGTCACTTTGTCAATAAAATTGAAGTGTGAATTTTGCCAAGTTCTATACTTTCCAGTATGCCCAATTCTGCTTTCCAGTACATGTAATGTCCACTAAAAAGTACTGCGTAAGTGTCCAGTTGCAAGCAAAAACTGGAGAAACTTATTTAGTATTTTTTTAGTAACTATAATCATACTCTTACAATTAAAAGTCAACAATATTCAGGCGTTTACAAAAATACAAAAAAAGCAGTTGTGCAAAAAATTAAATGGGTCTATGCAAAAACTAAATAAAATACAAGTTCAGCTTTTTGTATAGGTTTATATACCAAAGGTTATGCCAGATTGTATCTTTGTGCTACAAATTCTGAAGATCGTGTAAGAAAAGTGGGACAGAAATTATTCTGCTGGAAGTGCAAAGAAGTGTTCTTGTTGCAATTTTAAAGCATCAACAAAAGCATCGTTACTTTTGTTTTGGCACAACAAATGTGCAATCTTGCAGTATTAATAGTGAGTAAAGCAACTCGTATCCTCTTCAGTTCCTGGATACTCGAGTGGTTAGTCACCACGTTTGTTCAAAATAGACAACCTCGTCGATTCGGTGTGTGTCAGTATACCAACCATGCAGGCATGCAAATAGGATGTCCTGGCAACACATTTTTATATTTGGAGTCGAATTTCACGCTCCAGCAAATGCACGCTCGTCAATGCATGGTGATTTTTTAATTTACATCCATTCAACCCGTTCAAAAATTGAATCGTTGCAAATTGACACATCACTCGTATCAAAGATTGAAAAGCTCTTCACGATGCATTTTACACAATTTTGGACTTCACTTATCGATTCAAATCAAAAAAGGCTTGTCCCACGTGACGCACATCGCAAAATGTCACAAAAGAGCCGCGCATCCTTTTGTGAATCCTTCAGTAACTCCGAGCAGTCTATAGGACTTTAATAATTAATAACTTTTTCGGTGAATGGGAGGAATGCACCCCGCGGATGGGAAATCCCATACCTGGCTTTTTACAAATAATAATCACCCGGCCGGTAACATTTCGGACAGAATTTGCCATCAAATATCATTAGAGGATAACAATGCGATAATACGATCGATACGAGGATTTCATCGAAACTGGCTTGAGGGAGATATTAAGGAAGGGAAAAAAATCTGCAGGGGGTTCAACTTCTAAACGAGCTTCTAAGTGACATAGCGGCGTGATATAGACAAACAAATATAGCCCGTAGTCAATAGGCAACATATTGCGCTTACGACGAAGATAATGTATGGATAAAACACAAAAAGGAGTCAGTTTTGAAGAGCCAAAAGCCCAGGGGGCGCAAAGGGGGAAGAGGAATAATTGATGAAATTGTTGAAGGATTATCAATTCATTTATCGACACATCGGGGCTTAATATGTCCCTATGCTGCATGGACCTCCGTCGATGAATATAACGCAAAAATCAATATATGTTTGGTCCTCTCCCTCCTTAACCACCCTGAATGTGGGATGTCATCGGTTTTCCATTGATTGCCTTTGAATGGGGGGAGCGTTTTCGTCCACCTCAATATATTTTAATCCGATAGATTGAAAAGATTATAACGTGTTACTTTCGCTTTGAATGGTGACAATCTGTAACAGGAAGTGGACGCGAGTATTACGTGTGTGCTGTATACGGAAAAACGCACGGGCTCAAAATTGGGGGAAATAATATATGCGTTATTTTATGAACCCTTATACCCCATGAATATATACATGTACAGATATGAAAATACATCTAGGTCCATTTATATGTGAAAGCTACATGTACTGTATATTCGCATGCTCCCCAATATACATGTATACCCTGCATGCAAGATATAAATGAGCTGGGGGTGCTATAGGTCGTGGATGCACTTAGCGTGAATTTTTGTATGAAAATGCAAATTTTTCCATACTCGTATATATATCAATTATGTATTTATGGAATATTTATAACGCTTTTATATAACGCAGGACGGGGTCACGGAACACAACCTTTTACACGTGCGTTAGTTTGTGCTCAATGTGGTCCAGAAATGACGAGAAAACACCTGACTTGACTTTAAACATTCAATATAAAAGGAGATTTACAAAAAGTCAATGATGATTCGGTTATTCAAACCGTACTTTTAATTTCAGGCAATAAGTCGATTGAATGTAATCAAAGCAACTCATCTAGCTATGAGTCACTGAGCATAAATATAAATCATACTGTAGTTGCTTAAGTGAAACTTATGGTTTACAATTCTGAAGATTTTCATCATTATTACAAGTGCAATATTTTAAATAGAATGAATCTCTTGTTAACGTGCATGGGTAATAATAATAATAATAACAAGCTCGTAAATATTAAATTAACATAGACATTTTCATTCGTGTTCTACAAAAAAAACTTTCTAGACAATTGATATAGATTAACGATTCTAAAAATAAATATACTTACAAGTTGTGCCAAGCATACCTTCAGTCATCACTGCATAAGATTGGAAGCTAAAAAGTGCTTGCAGTCGAGTAGTGGGGACGTTTAACGAAGACATAACATCTGAAAAGTATAACAAGAATATTTTTTAACACGCAGATTGTGCTACCAAGAAAGCTACTTGTAGTTTAACCTACATATCTAGCCCTATTAAACTTAACGGATATCCCCTCTTCTCCACCCCCACGCATATTTACAGTATAGTAATCATCGTAAAATGGCTTGCCACCAAAATCAACTGAAATATACAGTGTGAATATTACTAAATTAAAAGCCCATGGCACACTGATTGTAAGAAAGTATTATACGGAGTATCACGTGTGAACCCTTGAATGAACTTGTAAAATGCTCAGTAATATATGTACTGTATGTATCTTGCAACCGCATATCATGCCCAAAATATCAAACATTACCCAAAATTACAGTATAACTAATATATATTTTTAGTGAAATTCGGACAATTCTTTCACATTTGCAGTATCTTTTTCAATCCATAAAATAAGATGTTTCATATAATTGTATAACATGCTGTATTTTGAAGTACCTTTTTAGGTACTTCGAAGAACCCAAAAAGAGGTTCTTTCGCAAGAACCTTCTAAAAGGTTCCAAATACACAAATAAGGTAGGTTCAATACACTCAACCTTTTTAGCGGTTCGTTTTAAATGAAAAAGGTTCTTTATAAATTGAAAGGGTTCAAAATAAGGATGATTTTGAAAGGCAATTCTTTTTGAAATATTTCAGGTCACGAAATCCTAATCAGTATCATCCAATCCGAAGTAGTTATGTGATTTCTATGTTGTCATTTTGAAAACGAAGTGATATTAGAGCTGAATATAGCTGATCTATAACCCAGTAATTTGAACTAAAACGTTCAAATTTTGAAACAAACATCCACATGTAAAAAAAGTCTCGGTAATTAATTAAAATACGAACATGCGCGTGGTTGCATGTGTATCAACTACTATAGCATATAGAGTTAAAATTTAAATATTGGGCACAATAAGTTGATCTGATCTAACCTATCTTAACCTGACCTAACCTGACTGTACACCATAGCAGCTGTACATCTGAACAGTTCGAACTATACATTTTCAGGACGATAGCAGGCTATTCAGCCGAATAGCAATACGTTTTAACATTGACAAAATTGCAATGGAGTGAACTGAAATAATCCAAAAAAAATTACCGTAACATTGATTTTATTTTCGAAATCCGATTACCTCAAGCCAACACTTAAGCATTCACTGCGCGAAACACTGAAAGTTTCTGGTTTTGGAATGCAGCTTTCAAGTGGTGTGACATTCCTGAAAAGGTTCCTTTAAGAACCTTTAGAACTATGGAACCTTCCTTAAAGGCCAGTAATGCTGATAATTTTGGTCGCCATTTTTAGTTGAGGTGCACAGTATACGAAAAGACTAGTATGATAACTCAGTGTCGATACCTTTGAATCTTTAATGTTTAAACGGCGAAAACGAGTGAAGCGTACCACACGATAATGTATGATTGAGTGAACGAAAAAAAAAAGAAAAAAAAGAAAAAGAACTAGTTCACTCAAGTGAGTTAGTGAACTACGTCGTTCACTTTAGTTCACTCAAATCCGGTTCGAATTGGTGAGCGATGAACTAGCTGAGTCTAGCTCAGTGAAGTAGGAGTGAGTAACTCACTTAAGTGAACGACTTTTTCCATAATCATTATTCCTGTTTGGCGCTGCGAACTAATGGGGAGTAATGGGTAAAAGTGGGTGGAGTTACCATACTGGACTTTTCGTATACTGTGTTGAGGTGGTTCGAAGCATTTCTATACTGAATTCTCAAGCTTGGGTGAAGATGAAACATGTTCAGAAAGATACAGAATACATTATTGGAAACGCATGCTCGTCTTTACACTATACACAACATTTTGGTGTGCAGTTGTGCAAATGACTTATTTTTTGTATTTCAGCTTTATACTTCACGTATTACGCTCATGTGTCATTTCAAAAGTAATTTATACAAACTACAGGTAGATCACTTTCATGGATGTTAATCCATTTTCAACTGCCAAGTAAAATGACGCTAAAAACTGCAATGACCGTGCATGGATACGAAATTTGATAGTCAGAGGATCATTGCGCATTTACACCTGGCACTTCACAACCAGCCTGTTTGAGTGATGAGTTCAAGTACACGCTACATTTCAGATTAGAGCTGCCCTTCAGAAGCACTCCTGACAACGTAATTGTTGCCACATTTCCATTTATCGACGATACCATCAGATTGCGCAAAATTCTTGGAAAAAGATGCTCCCAACAAAAGGCGCATTAATATGATGATAGGGTTAGAGCGGGGTCACCTGTGACCTGGCCCCACCTGGGCAGGTCCTGTTTTCAACAAAAACAACGCACGTGCTATACTCGCTCAACGATTGGTGGTATAATTATCAACCACGTGGTTGTTGTTTTTTTTTTTTTCACAAAAAGGGTATTGTATTTCAAGGTGCAATGCCACGGGGCACACGATTGCAGTTTACGGTTTCTTAGAATTTGAACCAAGGTTTCGTTCTCCCCCCCTTCACCCCCCAGAATTCCATAATAACAAAAACACGCGGTCCTGGGGTGGTGTAATGGGTTAGCCACATTACACTCGCTTAAGCCGTAATAGGGTTAACGTTAACCTGTGCGACCCTCCACAGATGTTAATTTCCACTTTGAAAACGGAAATGGGTTTCGGAAACATCGTTCGACCCAGCAGTAGCATTACCGAGTTTGGAGAAATATGGACAGGAAACATCGAACGCACCCCCGTGAATTTTAAAAGACGCAAGTGACGGATAGAAAAACGCAGCTAATCGCTGGCGTTACTTTAATAACACCCCTGAGCACCCTTCATCAGAAACCGAGCAGATGACAGCACGTGTTTTGAAAAAAAAGGCCAATTTCCAATAGAAATTTCCTGGAAACTGAGCATCGCAAATAGGGATGATGGCCGACGGCTGCCATGGTTATAATTTTATGGTGCATAAAGCAAGGTGTGTCAACTCGTTACAGGTTACCTCAGTTTACCCGTAATAATAAAGCACGTGTAAACGAGCGGAGAACAATGCACCTGGGACAGTCATAAATCCTCTCTTTTTTATTTGTTTACCAATTTAGCCAGCGCATTAGCAGCTACCTAACGATAGCTGGAAATACGAGGAGGGTCCTCCGTTGCCAACCATTTTATCATGGAAAATTGACTCGGCGTTGGGGAAAATGCAAATACGTTTTTTTTTCTTCTCCACATTATTCGTAATTTCCGAGGTTTTTGATAGCCATTTGAAGCGTGGTACGCATCGCTGATAATGGCTTTGGCAAATTCATTTGCCGTTTCTTAGGAAATCTGATGAGGACCACCACGATCTCAATTAAGGCTTCCTGCTTTTGAGGATTTCACGCATTAATCCTGCGCATTGGATGAGCGTGTGAGATTAATTCGATGAGTTATGATGAGCTGCTCTAATTTCTTATACGCGTGGACAAATACAGCGCAACATTTCGGCGAACGCAATTTTTCTTACTAATACTGTCACGACTTTCTAGGTAATTTCCAGAACGGCCTCGCCGAAAACGCCTCCAACAACCTCTCTGATGCTCATAAATGACATGAGAATATATACTTATGCCTCAGCCCGACACAAGTCATTGCAAGCTTTGGTTAGCACAACTGCATTAGTGATCTTGAAATTTTGACAAATCTTGGAGATTTCCTATCGACTGAGCTTTAGTTTGAGAAAATATAATGAGTTGTTCTCGCATGCATTACAAAATCGGCCATTTTTGGATATTTGACTTTGCATGATGTTGCATATATGTGTATTACATGTAGGCTACAGTATACCAGTATATATATTTTAAGGGGCATTCATGAAATATTTCCCTACCAAATGTGTTGTCCTTTCCACAATCATTCTCATAAGAATATTGAATGCATGGTTGCAGATTATATGAGCGTTTTCAAGGATTTACATGTATGCGTTCTCACCATTTCTGATTTTTGTTTACCATATGAATCTTCATTCAAATTGGTCCTTAATAAATCTAAAGAGTTCGTGTAAATGGTTTCCGCATGGGCCAAAAAACTTTGAGGACATACACTGCATACATTATACCTGTATGATAATACTATCTGGGCGGAATACCAGTATATGTGCAGTCGACCCTTTTTTTGAGGCGATTTTTCACATGAGCGCTCGCCGCGACGAACGGCGGCAATGTGTTTAATCGCACATTCCCAGCCGACCGACCACATACATATGGTTAAGCGGTTAATCGGACAATTTTTTGAAGATTTAGTTGGTCATTTATTCAAGATTTAATCGGACATTTTGTTAAAGATTAATCGGTTAATCGGATTAACCTACCACATACATACATACTAACCGACCTGCCACAAACACACCCACCCACATCTCTTCTTTATATATATATATAGATACCAATTTACACTCGTATTGATTTCTTCAAAAATAAGAAGTAATGTAAATATCCACAACGGATCACAGTTCGAATTTTGACAAAAGAAAAAAATGGCTATTGCAATAAATTCTTATTCATAAAAAATAAGTTTATAATCAGCTGTTTATAAATAGTTCCCAACAAAAATATTTTCCACTAAACGTTTTTTTTCTTAAAAAAAAATAAATAAATGAATAAATAAATAAAACGGCAGCAGAGATTTACATGCACATATCACCAAAATTGACAAGCGTCGGGTATCATGGTTGAACAAGAACAAATCACAATATAGTTCTACAGAGACCAACAGTTAAAATGTTTACAGCGGCCATTAACTGGACCCCACTCAAGTTTTGTCTGACTTCCTGTCATCATATTAGTCGCATTCGTGAAGACTTGACTTTATGGTTGACCACCGAGGATTTTTGATCAAAACGGCCCGCTTTTACCTTTTAAAAAAGCCTAAAATTCCCCCTAAAAGTAGTTTAAACGTATAGACGCTGACCACACAAGTGCACGGCGTGTTCGTGTTAAAATGCTGTCCGGTGGGCATTGTCGGACATCCGAAGCTTTTAAGATTATTTTCGCATTTCTCGCATTTTATCTTAATCTGCGATGGCTGAAGATGACGAGAAAACGTTTAGTCGTGATGCGCCTCGCTCACCTGATAACTGGAGATAAGCTCCCATTAGTAACCTATGACCCAACGGCTTATCGTTTCAACGACTCGGACATTTTGATGAATTTCCTAATGCGACACATTTTTATGATATACAAGCACGCTAAAAGCGAAATTTACGATTTGTTTGTCCGAGGTCTATATTGAAGATTTCTGGTTTTATGGCGGCTAAAATAAGGGAGTCGTAAACCTGATGGACGTTGTAATTGCTACTTAACAAATTACACAATTGCGCCATCTTGAGCGAGATAAGTTTACCTCGTAGGTGCATTTATTTTAAATGCGTCTTTCTGTACCTCTTAACGAGTGTGATTTACCATTGCACTTTTTTAATTTGCAGAAATTCTCGTTGAAAATCACGATCCCGTGCTGGTCATTGCCTCAAAATTCCACACTATCCAATTTACATGACATATCAACATTGTTATGAATTATTTCTCTGCAAAACCACTTTCTTTTAATGCTCTAAATGCATTTTAAAAATTTCATTTGGATAAAAAAAATGAGGCAATGGCCATAAATCTACGTACTATGCTCCGCGATCTATCTCAAGTGCACGGGACATCCATAAATTTCCCTGCAGGACGACTCTGATGTCCAGTGTTCATATTTTCGACATTCGCAACGTTATTATTTAGTGACTATACAGTATAAGTAGTAATTCCTTGATTAACCTTATTTCCTAAAATGGTGTTTGATCATTTTTTTTTACATTCGAGATCAATACATAACTTAAGTGTTAAATAAAATTATGAATTTATGAGGATTTTCTTTTTCGGAATACAAGCAGCCTATACACTGTATATTTACACATCTTGAAGAAAAAAAAAAATGAAATCACAACCAAGTTTAGTAAAATGTTTCTAAAGGTTCCATCTCAGAAAGAAAGATTTAATCAATTGCTTATATTAATGTTTCATTATTTTTGCAAGCAGTATTTCTATAAAAATGCATGCCAAAATTTTAACAAACTTTGTGCAAGTATATATAGACATTATTTACCCCATATCCGAAATGCAGTAATAACTATTTTCACCGCACTACGGAGCATCGTCACATTGGACTACACATCGCGATCATTTCAAATATTTACAACAAAAAAATTATTAAGATTTCATTCATTACATGCACTGTAAAACATATATACTGCATTTACGACTTAAATTACCATATATCGTTTCCCATATTACTATACTACATGTATAATAATATCATGGTTTAATTTTTGGGCGGTTTATTAAAGCAGTGCCACTAAAGATGTGCAATGCCATTTTAGGTTTTACCATGAAGTAAATGAAAAATATAATAACTTTCAATGTACTGGAAATTTACGGTTAGGTTTTACGCCACATAATTATATTGTGTACATATTAATTCCGCTCAAGTGACGACAAATCCACGACGGTTGACAAAACCAGTGAATAATCTAAGCATATTTCATCGAATTAAATTTTTTTAATATTTAAACGAGGTCGTAACTCGACTTTTTATACGATTGTTTCTGAAACAATCCTCGTACATCTGGTCTCGTATAGCCGTCAATGCAGATCCCAAATTAACTGTTATATTCAGATAATAAACTTTAGCATCGTTTTATTGCTCTGCCGCATCCGTGCACACGCATACATTTCGTTCTTTAGGCCGATATTATTATTAAAAAAAATGTGGAGCATTGTTTCACCACACTGCAGTTCCAACATGAATCTCCGCATTTAGGGGTTCGGTGTATTAAACATCAGGCCTATTTCAAAATTAATAAAAAGCTGAAACATGCTCGATATGCAAATTCTGAACCGCTCTATAATGTATACAAATGGTAAAAAGCCCTTAAGTAGCTGCTCGAGCATAAGTTATGGGATGAATTTTGTCGAAGCCATTAGCAAATTGCTTTCATTTATTTCCAATGAGGCCGATGCAGAGTATAGATGTGCTCAAAACTGCAAAACTGCCAAGTGAATCTCGTCGGCAACAACAACTTTCAGCTTTTTGATGTCAATTAATCTGAAACTCTCTGTCCAAACCGATGCAGAAACGTGTTTACTTGATTTACCAATCTCACATTTGTATTCTCCCCATAAATTTCAGCCAACACAAGAACGAGGCTTGTTTATTATGTATCCGATTGCACGGACACCCAAAGACCTCCACAAAGTCCAAAAGGCTATAGCGAAGGCTTTATATAACGTAGTCCACCCTTCGTTTTTATCGCCAACTAACTTAATTTACATGGACAATTATATAAAGTGTTAACATAAAAGGTTAAATTTATGCATTAACCTCCCGGAAAATATACAAAGATATCAAATTACCCCATGGATAGTTAAATTATTGATTGCCGAAAGGGTTTGAGTGAATTTCGCTGCTGAGCTTATCCACGCGCAAAATAACTGTCAAGCTGTGCCCAGAGCTCATGGGCTGCCAATATTCAACGTTGCAAATTTTTACAATGGTAATGAACATGGGTACATGTTAACATAAAACGTGACTTAAGTAACTATACTGTAACTCGGATCTTGACTGCATGGTACCCAACTCAACACATATTTAAAATTTGTCACGTGAATGTATATCATAATTTATACTGACGTCACTGCAGGATATGCCTGGTGCACATGATCCTTAAGTACGATATGTCATTAAAAAAATTAAAAGGTGTAATCCTCTCCCTTCAAGGATACGTAATATATACTGCACATAACAATATCTAGACAATATATTTTCGCATCCCTAAACCAACGATTTTCGCGCCTATATTTTCATGCACCAATTTGCATTAAAGATGAGTATTTCACTACATAGCACTGACACGCCATTATACACCTTGCTAAACCAAATTAACCAACTCATGTCCGTAATTGCATCACTTGTTTTCAAAACATTAACCTTCATCCACGACGCATTTATGCGTCTAAATATTAACCGTAAATCTTCCTGTGCAGTGTCTCGGGGTAAACGAACCTGTATACACGTCAGTTATTTACGTCATACTGATAGTTTTCAACATCCTCGTTTCTACAAATCCAATTAAGGGGGAGCTAAAGTATCCGCATCCGATGCCAACTGATTCTCCACCTGGCGACTTATTTAGTAAACGAATCAAGAGGAGATTCTCGCGTAATTCCGCTCACGTCATTAACGTGACGTCACTAACGTTTAGATAAGTACAGTGACCCATTATAACGCGAAGATCCCGTGCCACTGCCTCGTGATATCGTGCTTATTCTGTGGAATTGTTCAATTTTGAAATTCGAGAAACTGTGATACATACACCCAATACTTAGAATTGCTATAGCAGCGCCACCTAAAGTAAGCGGAGAATAAGGATACATACAACAAAAATATGCTTATCTCGTATATTTTATACATTTATATGTGAGGACTGCACTATAGAAGGTGTGTTGTGATTTGTACGAACCTAAACTATACATGAAACAACGACTGAAGAATTGTTTCAATGAAAACATATTAAAAAATACATTACCAAATACATTGAATTGCCTCCTTAATTATGTTCTTGCACTCTCTAAGGTAACTCAATAATGACTTTCAGGGTAATTGTTTTTGAAGAAATTCTATCAACAACAACAAATTTACATTTTTCTAAACGTCGCGTTGCTTATAATTGACAAAGACGGAGCATGCAACCCTGCATACATGCAAAGAAATTAGAGTAATAAGTGGATTTGATGGCGAATATATCTTTTTAAGAATCCTACATTAAATAGATTATCTACATAATTGCTTGCACGTACATCAATTCATCATGATAAATAAAATTTAGATTGGAAACGCCACTTTAATTCAGCGTGATTTGTTTTCATGCAGCAACAGAATATCTAATTTGATTAATCAATAAATGCATCGCCTTTAGATAAACAGCGTTGTCGTTCCTGTTCACATGCAAATTAAATAATCATAATGAAATAATCTAAGCCAATTATGAAACAAGCAATTTTACAGTAGGTTTAAAATGTACAGCTATTTTTTTAAAACAACCATGGAGTAATAATTTTCTGGAAACTATGCACATTAACTGGAGCACTCAACAAATGACAACGTACACATTTTATAATAAATCATTATTCAATCATAAAGATGAGCAAGATTTAAACGCTTTTTGAATTTCATCTTAAACATATCTTGAACACATTTCTGTAATATCCATTTCAGAAATAAAAACTAAATTGAATATTCGACATTAAGACCAAATGACCACCTATCCACAAATATGTATTTTTCGTACCGGTAAACTAAATTTCGTTGGACTTGCAAAGTTTTCGGCTAAAGGCTAAAAGCGCATTTTGACAAAAGTTCGCGACGGAAGTGACAAGAAATTTCCCATCTTTTCCACCAATACATTAGCCGATGATCGAAAGCCCGAGGGTAATAACCATTGATCATCTGTCTATCAAATTATATATCGGAAGATTCCTGGATATCTCTCAGATAAGCCATCGTTCAGGGAGGTTTGGGTTGTTCGAACGATCGTAAGGGGAAATCCCCTCCTCTTCACATAGGTATACAGAGAGGGGGATGGAAGGGAAACAGAATCCGAAAAGCCAGAGAAAGTTAACGTGCAGTGGACAGCGGTGGGAGGACAGATTGTCCGAATAAAAAATTGGATTTAGGAAAAAACTAATGAAGCCGTTTGCGATGGAAAACCTAATTGTCCGCAAAACTGCGTGCAATCATCGACGGAGTTTTCACGCAAACGACAAACGACGAACCATATTCCCTAAAGCCCTTTATAGAAAACGGATTACAAATTGAGCTCATGCCTCAGGAAATGAACATTCCAGTAAGCTGTTTGAAACGATTTTCACCCTTATTTCGTCGCGATGGAAACCCAAAATTAGATAAACAAAAGCTAAATTTCCAATATGGCGGCATTACAAACGTCACGAATCTCGAGATTCTCAGCGCCATCTATGATGCATTGTGTGCAAAGCAGTTGGATAACTTATTAGAAAATCTATCACTTATCGCACTGATCGCTGATAGTCAATCAACTACACAAATCAAATCAAAAGCGAACTTGAATAAGTAGAAAACTGAGTCATGAAGTTAAAAGATTATAAAAAAACTCGCAACTAAAACGAGTTATTGGGCTGTATATTTAATTTTTTGTCCCATATTTTGCAAACTAAAAATAGTTCACTATATGGTACTCTTATGCCCCCCACCAATAACATTTGCTGATGAGCCAATCGGATCTCGAGGCCATTAAGGGACACCACCTCTACTGTAAGTAGATTTTCGTTTCTTCGTGGTTTCGACGATTGGGGTCGACATACTAAACGATCAGAGTCAACGACCTCGACCAAAACATATCACGACAAGTCTAAACTTGAAGGTTTTTGGTTCAAACTCACGAGTGACGACAAATTTCAATGTCAAATGAAAAACAACAGAAATGAGAACTGACGCTGATGTCTCTTTAGCGACCTCTGCTGGATGTGTCCAATACAAATCAAGCTAATTATGCCATAATTTATCTCATGCAAAAATAAATTACTCTATGATCTTTATTCGTTCTGCATCATTACGAAACGAGACATTTATTTACATGTACCATTAAAGTATGGTCCCGTCCGTTAAAAAACTATATATTACAATATTGTTTTTCGACGACAATGACTATTTTTATTAATCGATAATATAAAAAGACTTATTAACATATTTTTTATTATAAAAAACGTTAATCTCGTAGCTATACGTGTAATTGCAACAGTCGTTGGTAAATGTAATTATTCTTTATCAACAGCTGTAAAAGTTTTAAAAAGATGAATGTAACATAAAGGAGTGGGCTAATAATTGCCTGAATTTTGAATATACTGTACAAGTTAAGAGCTATTCCTTAACTAGTCACTAAATCATAAATGGTAATAAAACTTTGAAAATAACGTTGTCGTAAATTTTATTGTGGTTTATTTCGTTAAAGGTTTTGATTTATGCCCACAGATGACACTTGGCGTACGCAAGGACAGTCCAATGCACTCAGATGCAGTGCCCTGCATGAGCAATGAACATATAGCGACATCAACCGGAATACACTTTATTCCAACGTTATTTGCATGCGTGATACAATGTATTTTTATTTAAGTTTTTGACGTAATACCTAGTTTATGGAGAATCAAGTTTGTTCAAATAAATCTGGAAAGATTCGCGATATTCTTCATGCATGATGTGTTCCAACAACAATGTCATATTTTAATACGCTCCACATGGAAGCATTCTAAAAATGACGCGCTAACATTGTTTATTAGAACACGAACAAAATATTCGAGTATCACCTCTTAAATTCTAAATTCAGACACTAGCTGCTTGAGAAGCACACATGACGTACGCACGGTTTCCCTTCCAAATTAATACTTGTTTTCAAACTATTTTACAGTAATGACCGCGAAAGTCACCCAAATTGGAATTAAATTACGTGACATATGTTTTCGAAAAAAACAACAACTATATTTTGAAATTTGGTGAAAGCTAAAATTCCAGATTTTTAGCTTTTAATAAGGATAACCAACATAGTGAATCGATGATTTAATTGAGCACTTCTGCAACCAACCTATGCCATTGTTGGCGCATGTAATTGTCCCGCGACGAATCTAATTGCGAGTTTGGAACATAGGGGGAGCGGGAGGGGGTTTCCGCTTCTGTGTGACTGGCAGCGCACGTGCACCGTGTTTAAAATAATAACAGCTTGGCCACGCTTATCGCGTGCCAAACTCTTTCTTTCCTCCATAATAACAATGCGCAATCCTTTGGACACCATTTTAAAGTACAATTGAAAACAGGCTCGCTCGGCGCAAAATCGAGCGCAAAATGAAGCGTGGCAGCAGAAAAGTCGATAAAAAATACGACGACTTTCGCAGACGTACAATTTGTCGTATTTGAAGTGAGGGATTCATTTGTCACGCAACATTACGACGCGTTTGGACATTGACGAGAACGGGTTACGTTTCTCCAAAACTTAACAATAACAGAAAAAAAATGAGGCAACGCACCCCGTATTCTTATGGCAATAAAACGAAATTACGCATTCAATGTCAATGTCACTCGCGCTGCACTCTCCTGGCCGTGCGGTTACCGCCCTCCTAGCAAATTGTACCTTTGAGTCAAATTATTTGAGAAAGATTTTTTAAAACCATATGGGGCAATTTAAAAAGGGTAAACTGGCTCGTAAATCGAGATAAATCCAGCATTTTAGGAAATGGGCCTAGGATTAATTGGCCATACTGCTTTAAAACGGGTCTACAATGTATAGAAACGGGTAATGGTTGGGAAAGTAAAAACATGGAGTTTTCAAAACACAAAAACATGCAACTCATAAGGGTGACGTCAGAGAAAAGCTAGTCATTGACTTGAAACAAATTCAAAATGAGAAAGATGATATACAGTATTGTACACTGTACAATATACAGAGTATACAGTACATGTAATGTACAGTACAGTCGAACCCGATAAGTGAAAACCCCTGATAAATGCAAAACATTTCAAAGCCCCGAACTTTTTAAATACGTTTTCTATGTTATATAAAACCCGGTTAGTGAAAACCTCCTAAATGAAAAACCCGGCTATGTGGCAATTATTTGCAAGCCCCATGTGCAGTTTTTGTGTACATGTATATTTAAGACCGGATAAGTGGAAATCACGCCTCGCAGTCTATAATGAATCTTTGGCAACAAAACTTTTATTCGATTCGATTCAGGCGCGCTCGACCACTTGCGAGCACCAAAGCAATCGCTTGTGCAGCTCGCATGTTTGGCAAACAAGTCAAAGTCACGAGCAGGCTCCCAAACTCCTGCTCCAAATCCTCTGATCACTGCAGACACTGTCAGCAAACTACTCATCTGCAGGGCTTCAGCTGCCGCAGGTTTTCCCACTGTCAAACGTAGCATTTTGCTCTTCCGAACAGGCTCGATCTTCTGACTTCTTCTCTGGTGATTGCCGCTCTTTAAATACAATGGCATCAAGGTGCCGATTGTGGCTCATTAGACATGCATGAGATTCCTGTCTAATTGCTTGATCAGGCGACCTATGGAATGTAGGTACATAATCGTTGCTCCCTCGTTTGTTGGATGCCGTTGTGACATCTTTCCTTCCTAGCAGACGCAATAAATGAAAATTCATTCCTCCAAATTCACCTGTGGGCGGCCGATTGTGTAATCCGAGGAGGCCTCACAGGTAGCAGTCAGTATCGCGCCTTTACTTACAGCAGGATAGGGAAATTTCCCGCTTTTCAGTATATGAAACTATTTGGCAACAGTGAATGCACGAAACGAAACTTTCGTGCATGACTGTAAAACCTATGACGTCAGTTTCTTTCCTTAAATAAGTTGCTCAGAATAGGATCGTTTTCTATTCTGCAAATATATCTGGAAATTTGTACCAAAACAGGGGAAATACCGTGCAATAATACAATTGTATAAATGGAAAGAAGTTTCAGGATATAATTTGCCTCGTGTGTGACGGCCTTAACAGATTGTACAGGGTGAGAAAAATACACCCAATTTATTTCAGCCCCAATTTTAAAACGTTCTCAATTTAAAAAGCTTAAAATAACAGCTGCCGGAATAGTATCGTGATGAATTATATGACAAATTACAACAGAACCGCATTCAGAGTGCACTTCAAACCTTGACACGAGAATATCTGCGCTGCATTTTTGTTTTAGTTTTTTTAGGTAATTTATGCTCCAGTTTTATTCGTTACAGGAAAAAAATACCATTACAACGAGGAAGAATAAAAATAATAGTTAAAGGGAATACCGTTAAATGTCAGGACTTCCTCACGCCCCTAAACCAGCGAAAAAGCATACGATTTTCACCACCTCGTGAGTCAATGAATAATAATAATATTTGTCGTATACGGTTTTGTAAACCGAAACCCCGATCGGCGATTGTTGAAATACAATTGTCCACACGCCATCGTGTGAATTTCAGACAGCGAGTTTGACGAAGATGGATGGCGGAATCACACTTTTAAACTCGGCACAAAGATGCTTACAAACATGTTGGCTGCAATTCGAGCTAAGGGGAGAACACTGTTTCCTGATAAAACTTTGGGTTAATTTTTCATCCGACCCCATATTACACCGAGCAATGTCCGAGGTCGAAATGTCCACTCTGCATGGTCTTGCTCGTGCATTGCGCTAAAAGTGCGAACAAATGCAGGCGTAAACTTACAAGTATGTCACATTGAGCGTACGTTCGTACATGCATGGTCTCGATCGCTCCATTATCTTGATAATTTCATTTCATGCAGGAAAAATTGAAATTTCAAAATCTGAAGGCACACGGAGAGCCATGGCATGCCAATACAACAAATGTGCACTACATGCATAATCTAGTTGGAAAGAATTTTGCATGGAATTAAAGAAAAATGTTTCCATATGAGTTTTATATTTCTAAAGAATGATATTAATAGCGGCAACGCGACGTTTCGCCTATACGTTTGGGTTTTTAAAGTTCTACATAATTGATAAAACATTAATTACATTAAAAATTATTTAAGGTATACAAACATAGGCTACAATTAAGAGGAGAATGAAATTAAAATTTTGAAAACAACAGTTGAAATTTAAGGTTGAAACTCATTAAATAACACTTACCCTCACTACTAAAATTATTGTTTGGTCTAGAATTAAAAAGGTCTTACTTATTATCCACCGACCACTCGAAGATGAAACAATTAATAATATTTCTAAAGACCTTTGCGAATCACACTTTTGGCAGTCTTGAAGTCAAGTGTGCAAATGGTTTTAATTGGTTTGAAAACAACCACTGAACCAAAATGCGACTCGCAAAACTGTTATCCTATAGTACTCAAAATATATCTACAAAAGTCTAATGTTCAATAAAATTAAAGTTTTATCGCGTGCAAATGCAAGCAACATCGCTAAATAATGCAGTCAATCCAAGTACACGCGCAATTTCAAAGCTGATTTTTTGCTTATTATTTAACGACTGTAAAGGCCAATTAATAATGTAAATGAGCTTCCCTCGTGTCTGTGTCATCCCGTATCGTCGTTCCGTTATAAATCTGCACGCTGCACTCGATTTAACTCGATATGAGAGCGTGGAGCGCTCTAGCTTCTTCAAATTAAATTACGCAGGACGCAATTTTGAATATCAACGAAAAAGACAAATCGAGCTATTATCTATCCATGGCTCCCTCTATGAATGCATCCCGGCTCGGTTAAGGATTTTTCATTAAGAATGACTCCTAATTTGTCTCTGCCACTGCCATGCCCATAAACACCGAGATAATCATATAGTAAGAGAGCGCAGAAATGACAACTAATCTAACATATCCCGGTCCACTCAAGTAATTCATGCATTATTCAACGATAATCGGAAAACTTGGCAAACCTAATGTATCAATTGCACCCGGGTGAAAAAAAGTGGCGTGGAAGGGAAATCCTCAAAACAACGCGGGTATATACACACTGTATGCGTCAAAAAATTGACCAACGAATGTAAAAGTAAAAATAGCGTCAGAAACAGTTTTTAAAATGTCTTACAAATTTTTGCATGTATACTGACTTAATTGTTTGTTTACCCGATGACCGTAAAATGAGAATAGTATATACATCGATGTGGACAAGTTTATTCTAAGTTAACTTGCATAACTTAGAAGAAAAACAGATTGCCTTAATAATTGTAACGTATATTATGATTTATCAGCGTTACTGATATCAATTTAAGATGTCAATTAGTTTACTAAATTTAACTACAACATGTAGCATAATTTCGACCTTGTTATTAATTTATAAGTAAACAAGCAATGGGCGAGAACACACTGATTACTTACTTTCGACGTGCTTCTTTCAGCTTCTTTTCATCTTCTTGTTTCCAGCTTTGGAGCGCACAATGAATGCTGGCATCAGCGTGATGGTCAGTGTGCTTGGTGGCGCCACTCGATGCGTTATGCAGCAGGTGAAACATTCCGGGTAAAACCATCCACATGCGCATTAACATCTCATGATGAGTGCAGGACACGTTTATACGGTACATAGGCGGGTATGTGTGCATGGCTACACTTTTGACCAATCTGTGTGCCACTCTGTCTCACAAATTCGCTTTCGTTATAATAAGCTCAACCTGGCTCGGCTAAGCTTTCTTTGTGTGCGCCCTCATTTAAAAAACATGCCACATTCACATCCCGCTTGGTGGCGCTGGTGTACGCCGAGTGGTAAGCGCCTAGTTGCAATAAGCATTCAGTGTGTTCTCACCCAATCACGTGATTTTTAAACTGACAGGTTAACAATTGAAATTCCAAGAATAACAGAAATACATGAATGCCAATACGCATCCAGTATGTACTTGTACTAAAAAAGTAAAATAACGAAATTAAACATGACAGACAATGCAGCAAGGAGTACGTTACTTCGATTTTATCAAATCGCTGACCTGTTGTAGCCAAGTTCTTTTTGTGAAGTTAAGAAGGAACCCCGGATAATCCACGAACAGGTCAATCCGTCCCCGGGTAATCGTAAATCTGCATGCATTCAACATAATTTGACTCGAACGATCGTTTGTAAATCATGCACTGGTAACAACATTGTCACTGCCCATAAAAGTAACTCGCAATATGCGTCTATTTGGAACAAACAAGTCTGGAACAAGCTCAGAAAGTATTCGACTTCATTCCAACAAACTTTTGGCATCGTTTGTGTTAAAGATAATAACTTGACACGTATTTGTCATCGTAGAAAAAAATGTGCAGCAAGCATATATTTAATGGCACGTTGCGCCTCCCTCGTATTGACACAAAACCCTGCAAACGTGGTGATGAACTAGCAGCTCGCTTTTTTAACCCCGGCTGGGTTTGCATTTGTCTCTTTTTCTCTGCCAAGCACCCTTCGCACTCGTGTCCTCCTCCCCCACTTTTTTATCCTCTGTTTTCGACTTTAGATAAATGGGCTACGTCGAACCACGATGCTATTTGGCCCCGATTCCTCCCCTGGTATCCGTTCGAATCCAACTTGTTTTTCTCGTTTCATTTTTTTTTCAGGGTGTATACACAACTCGCCGATTAATTTTGTTCATTAAAAAGTCCCACGATACATCCGGTATAGATTTGATTTACGAAAAAGTCGCTTGCACGAAAAGGGCGTGCCGATAACAAAACGTGTCGTTAACTAACCGCCCGCTTTTGACACATGGCGGATTCCGCCCTTAACAAAACTTTAGCGACTGTAAAAGTTTTATTCGGAATAGTTTTGTGTAATATAATTCTATAGGAACTGATGGAAATGAATTCCTTGGCATCATTATGAGAGATATTGCTTAGTAATAATATGAATTTTTACTTGCTTCTTTTATTTGAGTTTTATTTTGGAAAATAATTATTGTGAAAATAAAAATAGAAGCTCTCCAAATCGTCCTTTGTCAGTCCTGAAGATACGTGTGAAAAATTGGTTTAAAAACAGCAACAATCTTGAACGATTTTTTAAATCAATTAGTGTGTGAAATTTTCAAAGTGACTTCACGACTGGCAAAGTAAGTTTCGTAAAGATACTATCCGAGTACCCCTAATACGAGTAAAGCATGTGCGTATATTAACTAACTTTTTATACATTATGAAGAATTGAAACACATAAATGTTTCAAAACACTTATAGATTTTGACTTTCAGTCGTAAAGTTCGACGCTT
This sequence comes from Ommatoiulus sabulosus, assembly GCA_034697705.1. Lineage (NCBI taxonomy): Eukaryota > Metazoa > Arthropoda > Diplopoda > Julida > Julidae > Ommatoiulus > Ommatoiulus sabulosus. Next base: position 4,075 of record JAQGAO010000699.1, on the reverse strand, counting down.
GGGTTATCATAGTTTCATTTCTATTGGGAAATATGTCCCCGTCCGTGTAATCTTGGAGAATGTAAGCTCTGGAATGGCAGGCAATCCGTTTGGCTTTCACATCCATGTGATTTTCTTCAACCAGGTAAATCGGTACATCTTGTTTTTTCCCACTGAGAAACTTGCAGTTCACCGTGCATTTAGCCCACTTCAGTTTTATGCGGACGAAATAATTATAAAGTGTTCTCATTGCTTCTCGATTGCCCATAACGACTATGAAGATAGCCAGGCCTTGCGTGGACCGGAAAGCATCCGAAATGTATGCTGTACATGATTCCCTCCGTTGCCATACTGACTCCCATGATGAAAAAGAGTTTAAGGCATACCACGACCCTGGAGTTAAGGAACGATATACATTACAGATACATTAAGAACATGTTTAACTTGTTTTTTCTAGAATTAACGTGACATGTTATTACGTGTAGTTATTAAGGTATAATTTGCAGCATTTAAGTTAAATTGAAATTTAATGTCGGGGATTTACTTATGTTTCTTTGTTTGATTGCAAACTTAAGTATAATGCATGTATAACTAACTTTGTAAAATCCATAGCCCAATTTGAAAATGATATATTCATCTGCATTGTACGTACATTTGTTTCTTCCTATTGTTTCGTACTGCTTTTGTTGTTTTGGCTTCTCGGTGAATCGTGCGAATCGTAAGAATAAACAAAACTACATTGATTCCATTCATTAACAGCATTGGTCCGAAGAAGAAAGTGAACGATGCCCAAACGTCTTGAAACCAGCAGGATGGGTAATCTACCGTGTGACGATATGAGAAGATGTCTATGAACTGATTGGTGACGAGAATCAGTAAATAGCAAAGTACAGGCGCTCCCCAACCCACAGCACTGTAGTATATAAACATTTTTGATTTTCCGACATAGCGTCGATTGGGTTTAGTTTTTAGGCTGGTAAACGACTGCCAAATGTTGAATGTGGTCAGAACCAACCACACGTATGATGACAACCTAATCAAGTAATTTCCGACAAAGTATGAATGACAGGATTCCACGGGAACCTGGAAATCATTCGCGGTGTAGTATGCTATCATCGAGACATTGTAGCAGACTAAACACTTGTTGTGTAGATTGGATTGTTGAGTTATCAGCTGATACACCAAAGTAACGCAAAGACAACATAGCGATAGGTATTCTAAGCGATTAAAATAGAATTGCAAAATTTGCTGGATGACTGGAAATGAGTCGATGCACATCATTATATCTCCATTTGAGTTCAAGCTGTAAAATTCATTTGGCCCAAACACTTCGTTGTCGTGATTTTTATATCCTATTTTCTTATTTGGTAACCGTGTGTAGCTTTCTGAGTGTCCCACAAACAATTGAGCTTTGTCGCAGTTAAGAAAAGATATGCTTAAGGGATAGCAAACATTGGCCTTTCCTTCGCTGTCCATTGTGTATGTGGCACTTTTTATAACGGATCTTGTGGAATTTACATAGAAATTTCCATCGGTCAGTTCAGAAAACTCGCCCGGTTCTAAAATGAGGTGGTTACATCGAGGAATGTTTCTTTGAAACGGATTGATGGGATCGGTGCATACAAATGCATTGGACTTGCTGTCTATGAAATAGTCCCCCAGAAGTGCTGAAAAATACTTGTGTTGCAGTCTCAAACTATGCTTGCTCACTTTGAAACATCCTGGACCATATCGGCGTAAGTCACAGTTTAGCAGTTGAGGCGACGTCGGAAAACAGAAGCTGATTGTTTCGTTGTTCGTTCCAAAGCGAAAATTAGATATTTCACCAATGTTGAGACCTCCAATGCTATCGTCTATTGTTTTGGTCTGTGCGTTGAAATGTTCCTTCATGATGGTCACGTTCATACATTTTGGTGGATGGAAATCTGTACTGCAGTTGCATTGTTGTCCATCTTCACACACTTTACTGTAATTTCCAAATTTTGCTTGGGCTGATCGAGAAAAAATGCAGACTACGTAGATCGTCAAGATTGTTTTAGCTGCTATTTTTATGTATAACATGATGATGCCTATAATCATTACAGTGGAATAATTCTGTCTGTAACAGTTTACCGCAGTAGTACAATACACTGGCAACGCAGATTTAAACAAAAAGTTCCGTTGAATAAACGCACTCTGACATGTATTAATTGAGATACTGTTTGAGGTGGTGCTTAATATCCTCAATCACATTTTAATTACCTCTGAAAATTAGGAGCCTGTAATGTGCGAGACCTTGTTGTATCACAGCCAATATTTAATTGCCAGTGATGTAACGAGCTCGTACGTCATATTTAATGTATTGGTATTACCAGTCACTTGATGAAAATGCATAAAATTAAAACATTGGGAGCGTGTCCAAGTTGATTCATTGTTAAAACAACTATAGCCTATCTTGTCCTTTTGTAGTTTATCAATTTAGATAATAACAGAAAGTCGATAAGCAATCTTGTTTGTATCGAATAATCGATGCAGCATTTAAAACTTTGTCTAAAATTAAAATTGTTAGAAATGTCATGCATGGTGATGATGTTTTCTATGTCTACAATGAATTCGTCGTCTACACTATATATAATGCAAGTTTTCATTAGCTGATCTATGTATAACTTGGTACTAAGATTTAATTTCTACATGTACATGTGGATGTTTTATTTGTGCGTGTTTTATATGCATGTTTTAAAGTACAGTAAAACCTGGAAAAGTGACCACCTTTTTATGTTGACCACTTTTAAGTGTATTGGTTTTTCTAGTGTACATTTCCTTCATAAAAATTCTCTGCATAGTGACCACATGTCTATTGTGTACAGTGGCCAGTGTGTGTGTTGTCTTTTTTTACAATTTTTACATTGTCAATGTACCTTATAAAGTGCCCAGATAACAGATAGGTCACTTTACATCTGGCTTTAACCCTAGTGGTTCTCAAATAATTTACCCAAACATGTTATTCAGATCGAAAAAATCACTGAAAACATGATCATAAGAAGCAAATAGCATTTAAAACAAGGAAAACTTGATAATTTTTTCTTTAAAAAACCAAATGTGCAATAAAGCAATAAATATAGTGTATGTAATGCACATACATTTGGTTTTGTGGTTTTTACTACATGTATTACAGTATATAAGTACAGTGTACATGTTCATTATTTTAATTTAATTCAGGCATTCTTTATATAGTGGTCACTCTTAACAGGTTTTACTGTACGTTATATTGCCGGCCGTGTTGTTAAAAACACCTTATTTAAGCAAAATGCATTGTTTATTATGATGTACATGCATGTACATATGAATTTGCACGTTTTCCACAATGGACACGGCTCTTGACCTTGCTCTATTGAACTATTATTTTTCAGTTTGGATTTGCTTCATTAACTATAGACCAAACGTCTATACGTCGGTTAATTTCGGTAACTTAATTTTCGAGGTAAATAAAAGAACAAAAACGTCATCAGAGATATGGATGCATTCATCGTCAAGAAAATTGCATTCACTTACGTGTATATCATGTGAACAATTTCGAAAAAATGAAGCAATTCTGGCATCCAAAAAATAATTGGATGATTGGCCCATATTGCCAATCTGATCTAATCAAATGTAAAATTGCATAAAAAATCCAACAACGTCCGTTGAAACTCCATAGGTTGGTCATCATTCTACAGAGTCTATACCTACATGTATTGATACATGTATTTGCAAATGAAAAACAATTCGCAGTATTTGCGCAGTTCCTAAAGTAAACTCCTAACAAATTTTTATTTACACTGATTTTTTTTATCGTAATATAACGTTTTACGCGAATTAGATTAAAGATGCCACAAATTAGTGTCCTTGTGGAGGAACGACTATAAAAGACATTTTTAACACTTTTTTCTAACGTGCAATCTAATTAATAGTAGAATGAAAGGGTGTAAAAGAATAATGAAAGCCAATTTGATTAGCCACGGTCCGTATCGATCGCGCGAAAGCGAACGTTGCAAAGTAACCATTAATTTTATTTCCAAGTTCAATCTGTTGGAATTAAGTGTTTTAAAGAATAACTATAAATTTAATTGAGGATTTT
>JAQGAO010000698.1:0-30626 GCA_034697705.1 Ommatoiulus sabulosus | reverse complement strand
ACTTGTTAGTCCACTGGGTGGCGCCAGTGGTCGGTAAGTAAATTTCTTAATTTAAAAGTCTCAATGTGCTCCCACCCATAAGTTACATTCAACTATATCATTTTCAAAAAAGCGGTATACAAGACAGGACAATAATGTGAATAGAATAAAGACCAAACTCTTCAAATTCTAACACATTGGACATTATGAATTTAACTGTTACCTTATCATTTGATTAAATAACTTGACACTATCGTCACTATGACTGTTCAGGTCAGCGTGTTTACTGGCTATCTTAAAGCTTATGAGATAAAACGGTTTATCTAAGTAATCCTCAAAAAATATACTATTTCAAAATTTGGAAAACTGTAGGCTATTCATCTTCAGATCGGATTCATCTTAGATAATTTAATCTAACTTACATACAGCGTTATAGGTAAAAATTCTGGTAACTGAATTAAATTTGCTTATCTTGCGACTGAATGAGACCATAGTTTTACTGTAGTTTGGCTAATTAAAAGAAAAGTTTAAATAATGATGAATACAACTTAGGCCTACTTTTAAGAAAAATTGTCCGTTATAAACAGGACTAAACTGTGGAGCCACAGTGGCTATCAACAGCCAAAAAAATCATAATAAATCACCGAGACTGTAAATGTTAAGACCCTTTCAAGCCAAGAAAGCAATTAGCAGTATCATTATCGTCTAAACTATTACCAAACGTGGCATTCCAACATACAGTTTACATTTGCGGGGTCACCAGCTGACCTTTCGAAATTAATTTTTTCGTTATCAGTGATATTCAGCAGAGTTTCTATTTATGGACCTAAAGAGTTCATCCGTTGAAAAACATGCTCAATAAACAGCAGTCAATAATATTACAAGTGGCTGCCAAGCCAAGATGGCGCTGAGGCTGATGGACATAAGCCTGAAATAGATCACACATTTTTATGCTCGCGTGACTCACTGTAATTGCTTTCTGGGATCATATTTCTAGTAAATAACCTAATATCTGAGTTTTTAATTATTGGTTGATTGCGTGACACATAACGACCCCAAAAGTGATTTTGAAATGAAATAGCCAATCTTCCATTCTTGGGCATCTTACTATACTAAATACTGTAACTCCTAGCGACTTGGCTTACAAGTTATCCTCCATCAGATAGGCCTACATGTACAAGTTCAGAAATGTAGGCTATGTAACAAATGACCACGTAAGCTTTAAGGTCAGAATGTCAATGACAAATTGGCTTTAGGATCAATGAGGCATGCAAAGACTTAGATAACCATGGGCATAGCCGATGAATGGTATAATGATGCAATGAATATTTACAACTGTGTGTACAAAGACCAAACAACTTTAAAGCTTCAACAACCGCTAACTGATAATCGCTGCACTTTAAACCGTCAGACTGTGTGTAATATGAACGAACCATAAATGATTCGCGGATACTAAAATGGCCAATATTTTGCCCGATATTTGCCTCGCTTGAACAAACTGTACCCTGAGATGTCAAATAAACAAACATCCCATAAAACTTCAAATGTTTAAAAAATCACTGAATTTCCAATAATGCAGTTAATTCTCTCCATCTTCAAGTGGTTGGAATGCACACAAATTGATTCACGAGTCTCGATTGAGACTCGTGAATCATTATGTACTTGTCTCGTTGATTCGAGTAATTTCCAGCGAAGGAAAATGCCGAACATTGCATTAAAATTGTAATTTCCCATAGCCCCCGATTTTTGGGTTTGCAGCAGGTGGCAAAGCGTGGTTGACACATAAATATGAAATAACGTTTATGAACACTTTTTTGGCGTTTTCTCACACACCCGCACCCACCCGACCGAGCCCACGATCCAGCGTTTACGTAATAATTCAAAAGGGGACAGTTGTTTTAATTAAAAGTAGTTGTTGGATGTTGCGGCCATCGTGTCCACTGGCGCCATCTTCTCCAAACCACATCCGTAAACGTGGCTGCAGCGAGATGAGAAACAAGCCAGAGACAACATTGTCGCCATCTCAGCGGGGCGCCCCAGCCCCCCTCCCCCACCCCCGGGGTCCTTGGAGGACCCAGACTCTTTCTCGCGGTTTGCCCGAGGTGCAGTGTTCAAGATATCACTCGCACCTCATTAAATCCCCCTCTTAGATAAACTACAACGTACTTGGTTTTTATTTTAAAGTTTGTACAGCCAACTTGTAAAACGTATAATAAATGAGAATGACTTTTGCTCGGAAAAATAATGACTCGCGATTCGGGAGAGAATCCAACACGAACGACCTAGAAAAACGAGATCGAGCCCAGTGTTTGCAGGAAAATTTTCATTTTGGGTTACTCAAACCGTGAGAACCACCAAATCGCGATGGAATTTGGACTACTAAGAACTCGTTTTATACGAATTTCTGACAATATACGAACTTGTTTCCAGTCTTCGTCCTATAGGAATAATGTTAATTTCTTTGTTTAAGATGAATTCCGAATAAGGATATTACCAATTTTCGTCTAAAACGAATACATTTTCGAGTTTCCGAGCATTTGCGCTGTGTTACGTTTACAACGAATCTGAGATAATATGAAAAAAAAAATTGTATACATGTACGTTATAATTGAGAATTCCCCGAAAAATCTTCAGCACCTTCCCATTCATATAAGTTGGATAAGTTGGATACAATTTCATCCACACTTCGATGAAACTTTAGTTCTTATTGTTGAACTCATGCTTTGTCAGACTTCTGATAATACGAACTACAATTTAAACGAACACATTTTGACGTCTCTTGAGATTCGCCTGCAAAACGTAACGAATCTTTTCATAAGGGTTGAATCAAATTTCAGTTGTAGGATCCCATCTCGAGGAATACAGCTATAGGGGGCTTTTCCTGACATGGGCCCCACTCGATGAAGTTGAAGTGCATTGTTTCACGAGAACAGCGAAAGAACCGCACGGAGAATTGTATTTAAATTCTTACCTGCGATAGTGTTAAGAAACATGAGGTATTCGAAATTGCTGATTTCTCGTCGTTGCCATTTTTGGGTCATATTGGACGACCGAAACAACTGGCGGGGGGACATCATTGACGCTCTTCTGAAACAAACATTGCATAAAACATTGCATGTAATTCATGTGCTGTGCAAGTACAGTTGTTAATGTGGTGGCAATGCAATGTCTGGGTTTAAAAATACAGTATACCACGAGTCAGTATTTTTTTCCTAATTTTGCACACTATAGCACTTCACCATCAAGGACTTTATGCACTTTTAATTGAATTTACGAACACTAACGAAATAGTATTCCTTAATATGTTTTCAAAGTGCATGTACGATATTTTGAAATTATTGAAACTTTGTAACATTTTAGATCAGTGTTTTACCATCATGGATACAGTATTTCTTAGCTCTGCTATTAATTGCAGAAACCTGAAGATCTAAGATTGATACTTCAAGTTACCAGCTGGTAACATGACTAACTGCTACCACAAATAACGCTATATTCTATGAATGGAACTTCCGAAAAGTACTGATAGATGGCGTTTTCGCTAAATACACGCATTACAATCTTATTCCCTAACTCGGCCTTGTTAAGCATTCCTCCTGCACTTCTCCGAGTCAACTTAAGTGACCCATGCACTGCAGCATATGGAGAGGTTTATAATCTAATGAATGAAGAGTGTTGACAGATCTTTTACCGATTCACTCTCACTTGTCTATATACTTGCTACGCTTTGCCACCTTTTTGGAAAGAGTTTCAAAGTGTGCAGAATGTAACTAATTTTTTTTAAAGGCCACCAGACCTCCGAATGGAATTCATAAAAAGTGTAAATACGAAATTCCAGAAATAATGTGACGTCGCTTCAATGTTAATATAAAAACTTCGATCAACATTTTCAGCTGCTTGACCATGCATGCAGGCGAACAGCTGGTTTAATATGAGGCGACAAGATGCTCGGGAAAAGCTATTTAGAAGATTAATGAAATCAAAATAAACGGCGCAAACTAAATTATGATCTGAATATTAACTGCAGCTGTATGATCCATAGCAAATATTTAGCTAGAATGACAACTACGCAAAATTGACAACATGCGGTATAGCAAACAACTATTCACAATCACGCCAGGATTGTACGGCCGCTTTAATTATGTCAGCTACTTTAACATATTTATATTTAATGGTTTAATTAATATTTATAAATTACCTCGTTTGTGCGATGCCATACTTGATTCCAACTCCCACCCTCGGTAAGGCCTTTATGACTTTCTTCACGGTGTTCTGATCTTGGAAAGCGAACATCACGGAGGCTGAATAAAACAAAACATACATAAAATGGAATTAGTAGAATTTCCTTCAAATTTATAATGATATCAAGGATTAAAGACAACTATGAAAACGCTCTTCAATGATATCTTCCATGAAAACATAATCAATGATTCTGAAATAATTCTCCTTCAATATACATGTATAATACAAATCATTTTAAAATTCTTATTAGTCACTTTCAACAAAAGTACTTGCATTACAATTTTATGTATGTTGATTCTTGTTCAGTTTTGAATACTACAGTATACTGTTCGGTAGACCCAGGTTCGATTCCTGGGTCGGCTATTCTCGATTGTGGTTTTTCATGGTTTCCCACAATTAATTTCCCATCTCGTCCTTCTACAGCGTACTACTTTAGGCTATATACAGTTTACATAATATTAGTACGTTCACTTCTTGTCAACACGTTGATGTTTTCATGGCAAAAACACTGCAGCGCCGCCCTCAGCCACGCCCTGCGCCTGTAAACGAATCGTGGCGAGTGAACCTACTTATGTTACGTAGACTGTGCTATAATAAGGTTCTTCCCCAGTCACGTAGAGTGAATTACTTCGCTAATATTGCCGGCCCCAAACTCTGATTAATTTGGAGGATGGGTCAGGTGAATGGGCGATGCGCTGACTGTTACAAAACCGACAAGACGATTGATATTTACAGTACATGTAGTTTGTATTTTCTTTAGTGCCGCCATATTTCTTTGCCTAAACAGTGGGGTCCCAAAGCCAAATATCTTTATTTTCCAAAAAATTAAATAAGTTTTGTTCTCGAGGACGATTAAAGAGACAAAACGGAGCACTTCTTCGAGCCCCACCATATGTAGGAAATCTAACTACACGTACATGTGTAATTGTCTGCTGATGCTCTTCAACGATGGAGCGACCTATCCGTCCATTTGGATACAATTCAAATGCCTTTAACACCAAAAAAGTGTGCGTTTTCTCACCAAGTATATTTCTTTAAAGAACACACCAAAAACATCGCCAGATTTCTATAACGCGCCCCCTGGTGGCAAGAATGTGACAGGCAAAGCATATCCAGACAGACAAGACCATTTTTTGTAATTTTATCACGAAGTTTCTCGGATTTGGACCGTAATAAAAAGTGGAGCGATCACGGGAAAAGAGCATCTCCATTTGTGAAGGAAAACAAACCTCGATCGTGTAAACGCCGATGCAAGCCCGCAGATAACATTTTGGTACGAAACCGAAAAAGAATTCAGAGTCAAAACAAAGACGATTGAAGCCAAAATGCGATGCACTTAATGGCTTATTTAAGATCAAAGAGTCACTTCGCAGAAACGTAAAAATTCTTTGTCGAGAGAAAAGATTAAAGAGTTTCACCCGATGGATGCTCATTTTCCATCCCAAACATCGAGTTTGAACTCTGGTGGAGAGTAAACAACATTAGGCCAGCATTCCTGTCGAGCTCAAGGTACGTAGGAATTGTGGAAAACGGCCAAAAACATACCCAAAGTCGGGGAACAAAACGCCATTAAAGAGAAGGAAAAACAGCGAAACGTTAAGTGGAGGCGCCACAAGCGCGCATTTTTCATTAAAACTTGACTGAGAACAAAGGATTTCAAGATGAATGGGCTGTTAGGGAAAATGCCAAATATTTTCCCCACATTTTAGTGCACAACGAATCCAACTATAAGCGATAAAACCTAGAACTTTAGTATACCCTTCACCATGTTTTTCGTGCGTTACTGCATGCATCCTGGAAAGTGGCAATCGAGACGAGCATCATGTTATACACAAATGGAAGCTACCAAAAATTGAAGCTTTGCGACAATATTCCGCGAGGCAATATTTATAATTGACTCACAGTGCATCGTAACATGCACAGTAAGAAGAAAAATGAAAATTCTTTGAGGATAAAAATGCTTCTTAATATCATTTTAATACATGGAAGAAAGACAACTTTGAATTTTCTGGATAAGTAAAGGGTGGTTATCGGAATCAAAATTGAAACTTAACGGTGGTTCTATTAAGTGTACTCAAAACATTATTAAAGAGATGTCATTTTTAGAAAGTGGAATTTAAAAAAAAAATACAAGTAAAAAAACTTCCTCGAGAGACAAAACTAAAGAATAAGCAATTTTTGAAAGAAGTACCGTACCTTATTAATTTACCAGAAACGAAATGTTTAATACTACCATATAGATCAGTGATTCCTAAAATGGGCAATGGGAAGCTCGAAGGGGGCAACAGGGGAGGAGGGAGGGGGGGGGGGTAGTGGACGGCGTTTTTGATTATAAAATAAATGCTTCAGTTTAAAAATTGTTATTACAATTTAATTTTCAATGTATCGTTTAAACTGTTTTATGGGTTGGAGATCACTGACGAAATATTTACTCTAAGATAGAGGCAATGGTGAAATATTTGCTATAAAAGGGGGCAGTAGTCCAAAAACGTTTGGAACCTAAGGTATACTACATGTACATGATGTAGATGATCATGAAAGATTTAACTTACTTCTAGCAGCCAGGAATATCTCGATGGCCACATTTTGTAGAAGATACCTTCGAGAGAAAACGGCCCGGATTTCAGTGAAGTGCCACTTGCCGTGAACATGATCGCAGTACTTTAAAACCTGGAAATTGAAAAGAAAAATCCGTTGTCAGTCAGATGCATAAACCCACACCAGAAAAATATAAAAATACAACGAAACCTTTGGCGAAACCTTTGCCGAGTGCGACTAATGCATAATTTCATTACTTCCGCGCAAAGCATGCAGCGCCATCCACAAGCGCGAGTCAAAAGCCAGGCCGTGCAGTGGCTCCATCTAAGTTCTGCATGGAGCCCATATATAATAAAACCGATATACAGCTGTATATTGACCTATTTGCTACATTCTGGAGTATACCATACATCCATTTTCATAGAAAGTTTATGGAGGGCGCAAATGATAGAGAGGGGGTATGTCTGAGGTTGGACGATGTTGACATTAACCATGAGTGATTTCCCCGTGCATGTATCCCATTTTTCCCTAATTTCCTTTTTACCCCTACACGAGTTAAGTGGTACAGAAGCAATGTGGATTCATTCAGTAAATGCACTCTACACTATCAAATTTGTTTCTAAATGCATTGATAATCAAGTTAGGTGGCAATTCAATCCCCTCTGATATCAAACATGCTCCCGAGCTTGAGGGTACACCGTTCTAGCCCCTGGTACTAAACCACCATCTCCATATTTTTCCCCTGCATTAAAACAACAATGAGAACTTCGGTGCCTTTAGAAAGGACGTTATTATTTTGCTAGTTCCCCGTTTGAACCCTCGGACATTGCAGTTTATTTGAACTGACCAACGCATTCTTTAGCTGGGCAAAAATTTGACCGGTAAATGGAATAACTTTATCGCGAGACTCGCGTTATTAAGTCCTGCCATTAATTCCTAACCTATATATACTCAAGAGTACTTGAAGGAATGGAACATTTAGAATAACTGCCCAGATGTCACAAGATTGACCTACACAGTTGGTGACAACAAACACCTTATTTGTTATAATAAAAAGAATAACTGTATGTACTTGTATATGGGTGACGGATGGATGCATGCCTGGTTCCGGGGCCGCTGTTCAATAGCCCAACCATAATGCACCGCGTTAAAAATAAAAATTAAACCTCACTCCGTCCTATTAACATGCGGTTTATGATTTCTTTTAGCTTCCCCGGGTTTTACGGCTAGTTTCCTATAAAACTCCTGTTTCGCAGATCCATGGAATGTAAAACTCCCCAAGATCTTATTCGAGTTGTGACCAATATATTTTTCAAAACTATAGGACATCTTTTATTCTTGGCACGTTAAATCGATTATTATTGAATTGCTGTAAAAATGAAAAACGCACCGCTATAACTGCGGCAATCGATCTTTAAAGTAGTAAACTTTGACCTTTTTAAAAATTGTGCCAACCATCAGAAAAACCATTTTGTGCATGCTGTGTATTTAACATGAATATACATGTAGGTGAACGATGAAGAAATAAATTCACCCTGCAGTTGCACCGATTTTTATTTTATTCATTTCAGAACGCATTCGTACTTGTACTGGTCAGATAATACGGCCAGTTAAATGTTTCGGACAATGAAAAATCTTGCATTCATATTTTAAACTAATTGCAGTCGTGAGTTAATGCACAAGCGTAGAAATATAGAGAACGACATCAGTCGTATATATAGAATAATCATTCCTGGACCACATTTGCATTTTCTCGAGTAAAAACGACCGTTTCGTCGTGCGTTTTTAGGAGAAAAATCACGACCAAACATTAATCATTTAAACGCGAACAATTAATCGTCTGAAAACAGCCAAACAAACAAGTTTCGTCTATGAATCCAAAAATGCCGATAAAAAACGAGGGGCGGCCGAAAAGACTTCAAAAAACGGACAGTCCCATGCAGGTATTGCTCGACTTAACTAATTCTAGGCAAAAATACGCGTACCTTTTTAATTGAGCCCGGCATAATGCATACCTTTTAAAAAACGAGGTATTTGAGGAGGAAAAAATGCATTCAGTTCATGCAAGCAGTAGAAATATTAAATGACAAGCTGATCCCGAATGAATAAATGACTGGCAAGTTCACGTTAGCGCCGCCGACCGTCAAAGGTACACAAGAAACCTACCTTTGATTATGCCATGATAACAAAAAAAAATGAAAAAAATGAAAAATAAGGGAAGATGCGAACTGCGGGGACGACGGGAGGCATTATAATTAAAAAAAGAAAAGAAAACCCAACTTAGGCGCGGTTGATATCGTGCACCACACTCGTTTTATACTGCCACGAGAAATGCTTGAATATATGACGAACGTTAAATGGTCGAGTTGTTTGCAAAATAGGGATTCTTTACGTTCTTATAAAGTGCGAGTTTGGAAAATTATGGAAAGTCCTGCACTTATGCCCTGTATATAATCCAATTTTCCACAATTCTCAAAATAATGGCTATATCTAAGTATACACATGTGTATCCTTATACACCTTCTGTTTGAATAATTCTTCCAAATATATATTTTATATTTTATCGATGGTACCTGTATTTAAATATAAACTACTGTATGTCCCTATTATTGACATTCTGTTAAAGCACAATATATTTCAACTGTACTTCAGTATAAGGAAATTGATACAGTAAACAATATATAAAATTCGGTAATAAATTTTTTCTTAAATCATTCTACATTTCATTAATCGAATAATGTTTCGCTGAAAATATTGCCATAGAATTCACACGTTCTCAACATTTTAATTCCCGGGCTATACAGACAATTCAAATTAACTTCGGAAGTTGCCCATGGTCCTTTTATTATGCATTATTGCAACCTGGTTAATTTGTATATCGTAATGCAAACTATAATGCTGAAAAGCCCGGCATTGCCCGGGCCGTTACTAAAATTCTGATGACGTCATCGATTAAATCGGACAATTTTTTGATGATTTAATCTTACACGTTTATGATGATTTTATCGGACATTTTCTGAAGATTTAAAAGCACATTCCCAGCCGACCTGCCACATACATACATAGATTACACTTACATAAGTAACAGTTACTGTATATACGAGCATATACATGGACGTTTATATTTTTAATTTACATTTCCTAAAGGGAACGCATGTTCGGGAACGTAAAAAAAAAAAAAAAAACTCGACCGTTAACGATATAAAATTGCTGCGTGTAAACTTTCCGAGATACGTTCGGCAAAATAATGTTTTCCGTTTTATACGTCATGACATACATGTAGAATATCATCAAAGTCCCCCCCCCCCTCTCTTTGAAATATTTTCATATTTTACAGCACCAGCATACTGTTTTGAAAACAGACAAGATTCTACGATGAATCTGCAGTGTAGAACATGACTTAAAACAATAGCATAAGTTGAAGCATCATGCACGCTTCCAAATATATAAATCGTTTATGCGCAAAAACGGAATGATTTATTAAGTTATCTCGACATACAGATGCTATTAATGTCCTCCCCCAGATTTCGTTCCCAGTAATATTTCACCCGGATTTATTCAAGGTAAGTCCAAAACAGGTGCAAAACTGTGCGAGGTCCTGAATGGAGAATTCCCACGAACGAATTACACGTACATGCAATCGCAAATCTGCGACCATTTTTCCAAAAGTGCATCATGCAGCAAAATACGCGTGACCATGGCGTATTTATCTTTTGTTTTCTAACACGATTAATCTTGGCGAGCACTTCGCAATACATGCATATAGTTTTTCTACACACTGCCCCATTGATAAAGCATTTAATGTTTCGGACATCTTTTCTCCTCACAGGGGTATTGATTTCACTCGCAGTTTCTATCGCTACAGGACGATGACACATCATACGAAATTAAAAATAAATCCTCTGCAGGAGGGATCAGCGCATTCATTTTCATTGCCATTTTATGCCAAGAATTGCGAAATGTTCAATTAAACAAAACCTATATATAGAAACGCAGCTGTGATGAAAAATTGATTTTAAATTAAATCCCGGCATATATTATATATACGAGGGTTAGGGGTGAAAAAACGAGGGATTGAAGAAGGTATTGACCATGTTTAGGAGAAACATTCCGAAATTTTAGACAATATTCCGAAACACTGATTTTTGTTTCGCTACAGAAAATTAATACGTTTTCAAATTAGCATGAACTGCAATATTTAAACGATTGCTTACGAAAGCATTGCGTAAATTAAATTTAAATTACGAACGCTGCACGGTTTTCGTTATCGGATATTGCTTATTTTAAATTGTTTGAAACAGCTTCACTTTAAATTCTATTGATATAGAAAAACATTGTACACAGTGTAACTGTATAGGACTGCTGCTGAAATTTTCCATTCACGATCAACTTTTCAGTCAACGATGACACGTATTACACCTTTGAGGAGTCCTAAGCCGGTTACACACTATCGCCAAACCAAAACTTAAAAACTCCAAACCTGAAATTTTTCTGGTTTGTCAACGAAAAAAATGGCGTATATGGCAAAATGTTTTTGCCAAACTAAAAACTAGAAAATTGCAGAGTGTATACGCTCAGGTTTTGCCAAACTAGTTTATATAATTGTTTTTATAGAAACTATAGTTCACGTTGAAAGTTTGGGGTTTGTCGTTTTTAGTTTTGGTTTGGTGGCTAGTGTGTACCCGACTTTACAGGAAGATGCACGACAACTATCTGAAGTCCGAGTCAATGGAAACATAATAGCGAGCTACACTGTATAATTATTTGCAGAAACGTTCACCTGCGCATTTCAGCATCTTTTAGCAATTTGATGATTCAATTGTCCGAAATGCATCCATGCCTAAATTACCATCTTAAAAGGTTGCACGTACATGTATGCAGAGAAGGCCCATTTCCCACAGAAAGGTAATCCACGTAGGAGATAATCACCTTTGTAAGGGGAGCAAAAAGGCTTTCTCACGCACTCATGCGCATTAAAGTCTGCCTCCACCGGGGTCTTCATCCCCATCAACGAGCGCTTGCAGGTTGGGATTATTTTGGTAACCCGAGAAAGTGGTTGTCCAACTCTCATGCACCGACCCAATGGTCTTACGGGTTTTCCAGGTAGGAACCACCCCTGAAACGCCCTAATGTTTCACGGTTCATCTTCCGGGGCACGGGATTAGTTACGACCTCGGGGCTCGGGTCTGTTCGCGGACGAGGCGTCAACCATTCCTATACTTTACTCAACGTACAGGGTGCTGGCCGCTCCGGAAATAGTTTTCTCTGAACATCTCCGGAAGGTACCAAGAGTAGTGTTATAACATTTAATGCTTATGAATATTATGCATGTATTTTGTAAACTTGAAAGGAACGAAAAATAATTGTTTGTCCAACTCATGTTTGGATCGTTTTGAATTTTTCTCGTGGGCAACCTTTTAAATCATGTATCGTACCATTCTCATTTCTAGTCTCCGTCCTATAGGTTATGGGCGAATAATGTACTGTACATTTCTTCGTTTAAGACAAATTCCAAATTCATATATTACAAATTTTCGGCCAAAACGAATGAATTTTCGAGTTCCCAAGCATGCAAAAGAAGTACTGTATAGGTTATACGGGGGAATTTCCCGGTAAACGTTGCAGCAGCATCTTCCCATTCAAATACGTGCACTGCGGTATAGAATTTCATCGAATGCTTCGATGAAACTTTAGTTCTTATCGTTGAAGTAAAGTTTTGTCAGAATTCTGATAATATGAACGACGTATACATGTATATAGGTTTAAACGAAAAAACTTTAGACTTCGATCCCTCGAGACACGAGATCCGTCTTATAACGAGGTTCGATTGTAGCTCGTAGAAAATTTACGCCCCATGAAAGATTTAAGTTTTTAGTTTTTCCAAAAATTCCAATAAGTGCAACAAAAATGGACGAGCAAATACTTGGCGTAAGGATAATCGAGCAAGGCGCCTTAAACACTCACCTTAACGACGTTCAAAATTTACGCTAATGGTTTTTCGAGCAATGCAACCTATGGCCAAGGTGAGTTCGGGTGAAGTCATTTTTCCAATAATTTACAGAATCCACGCTGGGCGATGTCCCAAAACGTCTGAACTCTCCCTCGATTCTCGGGGGAATCCGAGGGTGATCCTCACCGAGTCCACCAAAAACAATACAACCGATGAATTTACGATCATCCATATAGATCTCGTACATGTATAAATCTATACAACGCGCAAGATGGCGGAAGTTGTTCTTGATTCAATTATCGGAATTACTTTTCAAAAATACATAGGGTGTCCGCATATACTATAAACATTACGGCGCGATGTGAACATTGCTCCGCTCCCTAATGGAGGCTTTATTAAATTACGGAGCAGCATTAGATATTAATGCATTTACGTTTGGCAAAGTGCATGCTATACGATCTTAACTGCCAAAAGGGGGCACGTTTGCTTCAGCGTTATTGCTGAGAACATGCAGATCAATCACTCATGACGTCACAACATCTGAGTGAATTTGTTAACGCAAGAGCACAAACTTGCTCTTTGACTGTTAATATCGAAAATTTCAAATTAAGCATATGTTGCCTATAGTATGCAGTCTAAAACAAGCAAGGTAAAAAATCAAAGTGAAAACATTTTAATTAATTTTATATCAAGTTTTATAGCATGACTTGCTATTAAACTTCTGTTCAAAATATAGACTCCCGTTCCTATCAAAGAATTTACAGAAGGAAAAATAACAATTAAACGTATACATGAATCAAATTCTTCGAGTAAGTTGAAAAGCATGAAATTGGCAGGATTAACTGTAAACATCGTGAAATATTTTTTTAAAAAAAAAAACATCTTAAGAGTAGCTATAATTTATAAAAATATATTTAAAACAAATACAATGTAGAAAAATATAATTCATGTATATCAATTATTATTTGATCGTTTAATTTTGTGTTTTATCTTGCATATTACTTTTACTACCAAGGTATTGATCAAATTGTAGACTTTATAATGTGACGTTCTAATGCCAAATAGTTCGAATATAGTGTCAATTGCACTGTATACAGTACATGTACAATGTATATGACAAAACATGTAGCCAATATATATATGCAAATGCCTGAAAACTATCTGCATTTTCGTGTTATGGAATCATTTTATATTATGAAGGCAAGTAAATTTATTTTGAAGAAAAAAAAGCTCATAATAGAGTTCAGAATCTGATTGACACATTTTACATCGTTTGATGGAACTGTCCAGAATTTAAGGGGTATACGCAATTGGAAAATGCAATTACGCGAAAACGTACGCATATAGGCTGATGAGAACCACGCACCGACCGCCGAAAGCTACTTTCGAGCACTCGGTCACCCCAAGATGCACTCGTGGGCATTAACCCTAAAACGTCCTGCCATGAAATCCGAGCTCGAACCAATGAAGCTCACTGAAGCAAACGCTGAGTCGAGCTGACAGCCAGCCCCATCTTCAGAGTAAGCTAGAAACAAAGGCCTTGCCCCCGCAAATTCACGAATGGAACATCCGTCAGCATTGCTACTTTCTAGCCCCACATCCGGTGTCCATGGTAACAAATTCGAAGAGCGATGCGCCGAGCCATTTGATACTAAGTCCGAAAGACTATGGACATGCATGCGTGCATCTCGATCGAGGGTAGGCCTAGAATCCCTAGATCGTTAATCCGAATTAAAACGAGTCAAGATGGACAAGTATATATATATATAGGCTGGCTTATTGAAGGACAGCCGCGAGCCCGCTATAAATAGCGTCGAAATGGGAAAGAAATCCGAAAGCCAGACTGGTCGTCTGGGACCTATAACTTACAAAGGCCTCAATAAGGGCCGATTACAAGGCCATTTTCGGATGCCTCCTGCTGGTCTTCTTCAATGGACGCACAACGGAGATCATTTGCAGCTCGAATGAGCAGCACAAAAAAGATGGGTACAAATGAACCTCAAAACATGTCCCTCGCACAATGGACACCGCTTGGGCGCCCAGCAGCAACTGCTAATTTATAGACCGGCATTCAGCCCCATGATGATGCTGGAACTATCGTCAATACCTACATTCCACGCAGTCTATAAGTATATTGATATAGTGTGGGCGCTTCACGTCATCCCTCAGAGGGTCAACTTTTTTATCAACTAAATCAACGCCGATGAATTTATTAACGACACAGAATTCGTAAACTATATGTATAGCGAAAGGGAAATTGAGTACAGTATACGTTTCTTAATCGACATGCATGTCGTTTTAAATGGTAAAGTTCAAGTACTGCACTTCGTCGCGATAAGCCATTACTGAGCAATACACAAACAATTAAAAGTTTAAAAAATTCAAACAAACCGAATTGTTGAAAAAAATGGTGTAAAAAATAGCATCCATGTTATAGAATAAATATAATATATTATAAATCGAATAATCAATTAATATTTATGATATAGATTGCCGAGTATTACTAAAATGATGCACACAAATTAAGAGTGCATGTGAATTTTAAAATATGTTCAGAAAATACTATACAGTATATAGGTTTTCGTATTTTACTATCAATTGGGTAAACATAGAATGGACTATACAGTCGAACCTCGTTAAGACGAATCTGGAGGGGCATCAAAATTGGACGTTTAAACCGTATTCAGTATATAGTTCGTATTATCAAAAGTTAGACAAAACATGATTTCAATTGACAATAACGACTAAATTTTCTTCTATAAGTTTGGATGAAATTTACCCCTGCACGTATATATGAATGGGATAGTGCTGCAAGTTTAGTCGGGGAATTCCTACTTATAACGTACCTTTTCATATTGGCTAAAGTTCGTTTTGACGACAGCGCGCGAATGCTGGGGAACTCGAAAACTGATTCGTTTTAGCCGATAATACCACAATTCGTCTTAAACGAAGAATTTAACATTACTCGACCATTACCTAAGACATGCAGGGACTGGAAATGAGTCGTACTATACCAGAAATTCTTATAAAGCGAGTTCTTCTTAATGAGGTTCCACTGTATACAAAAATACATGTACAGTATACGTGCAATGTATATACAACTAAAATGATTCCGAAGGGAAACACTTTCTTATATACGCTCGTAAATACAGTATACGTTCTAATACCACAAGCGCCAACTTGCATTCCTATACGTATTTTTGAAATTCTTCAGAGGTGTAGAATCAAGCAAAATGAATTGATGTTACTTAAGGGATCACTTCAAAAAACGCCAAAAACATGCCTCTAACACGAGTTCTGCGTGTATACGAATTAAGTTTAACTTTATCTTATGAAGAAATGTGTTTATTGCTCAATTTTAATTGCGACAATTAAAGGGGGCTAACAGAGAACTCTACTTTCACTCTACTGCAGTAGATGAGGGAATGATTGGCGTACACCGATGGCCAGTTAACAAAATGTCTTTTAAAATTTTTGTCACTCGTTACCTTTTTTTACGAAAAAAAAAAAAAAATTCCCCCGGTTCCGTAAAGCAGTTTGGGAGAAATTGGCAACAGTTGACCTGTCCAGCACGTCTGCTTGTCTGGAAGGCACGTATTTTTTTGGCAAATATATTCCTGGCACTGCAACGACATGACAAGTGACGTTGGTGCAGTCATGCCAGAACTCGGGAGAGTGCACAGACAGGAGGGTCATCGTGTCTACCAAGGGGTAGGACCTGTCCAGCTCGTTAGTAGCCCGAAAGTACGTGGATGTCATTCCGATGTCCACCTCGTATCTCCTCCTAGGATCTCTCGCATTTTTCATCCGAACACTCGTACGTTATATTGCGCGCTTCTCGGGCTTAAGGCTTAAGGTGACACCCACCTTGCCCAAATTCACCACCCACAACTAAGACTCGACCCCTCGCAACGTAAAAAAATGTTGCATTCCCACGGTGGGCCATCCCCTGCTTAATTCTTCGTTCTTCACTTTCCCCCTCCCCCCTCTCGTTGCAATCCTCGCAAAACCCGAAACCCAACAAAACAAAGGTTAAGGTATAAATAATGTCGTCGTTGCGAAAACTCAACCGACTCGTTGTCATTTTCGACCATAAATGAGGGATGCGTCATCATTTCCGAGAAAAAAAAATGCCCAAAAAGTTGCGCGCTTTGTTGGAGGGCGCGCGTCATCTCGCGCAACGGAAACCCAGTTGGGATTTCGTCACTCCAGCTAGGGGGCGCGATTATCCATTTTGAGGATTTCCGGGCGATTTGTGGATGTCCCCCGTCGCGAGGGATAACTGTGTTTGTTGCATTCTTCTTTCAGGTTTTGTATCATAATTCCCTATAAGCTCGCGTAATGCTGTCAATGCACCATTCTTTCGCTGATCGCAGATTAAGAAAATTAAAAGCATGAATGCAACGTTTAATAAACATATCAATTTTAAGTATATTTTACATGACTGTTATACGGGTATTGCATGCAGTGTATTTTTTATTTTCGCACAAATTGCTGGGAACTAATGTGCTAAGTTTGATACAAAATACTTGATGTCATTTACACATGCATACTAACACATTACATTTTCATGAAGTATAGCCATACAAGTAATGACAAAGAGCGAGTTTGTCTGTGAGCACACCCAGTTAACATGCTTCCATTTCAAAAACAACATAACCATAACTTTGAAGAAAAAAAAGCATTAGAAACATGAGGGTACTCAGACAGAAACTTTACGAATAGCACTTTGGCAGTCGTGAAGGCACGTGTGCAAAAAAAAATGCATTCACTGGTACGACTCGCGAAGCTTTTACATGAGTATACCTATATGGTTGGTATTTGGTGATACGTTGTTCTACAGCTGTAGCAAGGAAGGCAATTCCGGAAATTTAACGAATAATGCTTCGTCCAGGTGTAAGACCATGACTTCTTTATGGGGTCCTGACGGTCATCTTTGTGCACATCAAATACGCTACACATGTAGTTTACAAAACATGTCGAGTTGGTTATAGAAAGAACGAAAATACGAAATATAGATTCGCTAATAATGAGCTTAGCTTCATTAGGAAAATATTATACGACGTTAATTATACTATACGATATTCATTTTGCCTTTTTGGACCATCGTATAACATCATCAAAACCTCGATTCGCACAACTGACCAAGCGAACAGGGCATTGATGCATTTTCGCAGGCAGGCAGAGGGGAATTAGTAGAAAGGGGATGCAAAAAGATTAGGGAAGTGTCCCACTAAAACAAGATTAATCCGTGTAAAAGTACAGCATCCTCGTGAAATCACCTCGTATTTCGCGTTCCTAGCTAAGAGAGATGCCCGTGATTGGTCAGGCGTAACTTCAATTTCCCCCAAATGAGCTTCCCCACCGTACGCGTCCATGTGCGACGGTTAGAAAGGGGGAATCGAGCCGTCATCCTAAATCTTCAAATTTTTGGAGAAAAAAGCGTGCAAAAGTTAACCATAAATATGTATGTACGCAAAATATGTACATGTATAACGAATCGTAAGCAACATACATGTACTTAGAGCAAAGATGCAGAAGTGAAGTTAAATTACGACCAAATGTCTTCCAATTTTTAGTTATCTAACCCGTTTACATTACTGAAAAAAAAAATGAAATCGAAATAAAATCAGCATCACGTGCACATTTTTGAAAAATAATGTTATATGAATCTTCTTGAGGATTGGTCGCAATTATCGATATAAGAGGAAATGTTTTAAAGTCGTATTCAATCACATGTTCAGACTCATACATGTAAATCTGAACATGTAACAGAGACGGAAATACAAGGTGCAATTGCAACTGCATCTATATTTCCGTTTCTATTTTTTAACCAAGTATAGAGATACGTGGCAAATTCTCGACTAAAAGTATTTGTATAGACAGTATAGTGAGTCTCGATTATCCGAGTTCCGATTTATTCGAGTCATTTTTATGGGCATATCATTATGTCAATTTGTATAATATGTATATACATGTTCGGATATTATCAATAAATCCGAGTTTTCGATTATCTGAGGTGGTCCTGGTGCACATATTAGCTCGGATAATCGGGACTCTATAACTACATAGTCAAAAAAATTGCAGAAATTTGCACACGTGACTTCACGACTACCAAGAGTTGCACCAAATAACATGCAGAGAACTGAAAAAATGGCGTAAAATCTTTCCTTCAATATGGCCGCTTATTATTTCTCACACAAAATCATGCGCGAAACATCACGCAGTAAAGCGTATACTTAACAGCCAAAGCAAATCTGATTGATTTCGGCTTAGCATCTATGTATAAACCCCCGAAGTACAACAGAAGGACCGTTACATCATGATTGCACGCACGTTAAGTATTATAGAATCGCAATTTTTGTTATATAGCGTTTATCTGCTCAGTCCGGCCTCTGTATAGCAAACACGCGTATCTCAGCTTAGGCGGGGAGAATTGTTAATATGCGTGACAATTCAGCAAAATGTCCCGTGGAACACCAACGAACAATAGCTCGATCCATGCATTCTCGCAAATCTCCATTGCCGCATTTCATTATAAACGCTTTATAAATATAATAATTAAAACAGCTAAGTGAAAACAGAATGCATGGCGTGCCAATCCATCATCCGTTACAATCCCACCCATGCACGATCGATTGACACGTTCAAAAATTCATTCTCACAGAATTTGCCGAATTTTTGTCCGGACTTCGCAGTATTATAAGTATACAGGTACATGGATCTATATTATTACAATTAAGCACGGCATGCAGATGATGGTCAAAACTCAATACAGGAATAACGTGAATATTATTTAGCAAGTGCAGTAAAAGCCATGCTTACGTATACAGATTTGAGATATGGCTCGTCTTTGTATCCCGATGTAGCACGTATATATATATTTGTATAGAATAGGAATAATTATAATAATAATAAAACATCATGCCGATCATTATCGGTATCAATTCTTAAAGGAACTGATTTATACGCGTGCGTATTCTTATAATTTTTGCCATGAAGTAAACAATTGTATTTGATCATTTTATATATCTTCAGCGTTCCCCCAGAAATTTCATTTTCAACTTCCCTGACTTTTCCAGGTTTTCCAGATGGGGGAACCCTGATCTTTGAATCAGGTTGTAAATAGCAATTGCAAGTCGCAGTATACAAGCATATGTTGTGTATTGCTATGCATTATGAGTGAAGTGCCACTTGTGGGAAAAAAAGGATTCCGTGCATGTGCATGCCTTTATACACCAAGAAATGTGTTCTGCATGCATATGTGAACATACCGAGTAAAATATACGTCCCATAAGTCCAATAGCAAGATACAGAACAAGGTTTTTAAAACGTAAAATTATTTAATAGCACCTGATGGTAATATTCTTTATATACCTTTCATACAGTATCTTTACTCGGAGTATACAGTATATCCTATCCTGCACAGTATCCACGTACCCCAATGTGTGACATCATAAGCTAACACGCGGTCCAAACAAACACTGCATGAAACTGATAAAGCCTACGCGTTAACATCATTCATGGGATTAATGTTACATCTATCACAGACGCGACGTAACACTTCCATTCGATCATCGAGAAAAAGCAAATATTTGCAAAACATTCGCTAAATATATACCCGGTAAAACCCCTTAATTCACAAATGCATGCTTGTATTTATTCGCCTTACGTTTTATAGCACGCGCGTGGAAAATCTATCCGGGATACATCATTAGCTCGCTATATAATTATTCCAAGAATCGAAAAGTCAACATTTAAATAGCAAATTGGTTTCACATTAAACCTAGGATTAAATATGGTAATTTATAACAAATGACGGCTGCAAA
The DNA here is from genome assembly GCA_034697705.1 of Ommatoiulus sabulosus. NCBI lineage: Eukaryota > Metazoa > Arthropoda > Diplopoda > Julida > Julidae > Ommatoiulus > Ommatoiulus sabulosus. The sequence goes on along the minus strand of JAQGAO010000698.1, from coordinate 10,091 downwards.
GCGCTACATTCAATATTACGTTGACTTTTCACACACGCGGAAATGCAATGTTTACAAAAGCTGCGTGGAAAACGAACGAGTCGAGAATTAATCCATTATACATACACAGTTGTACCATTTTAATCGGTGTTTAGGTGCATCCACGAATCCATTAATGAGATCGTATATACATATTCCATTCATGACTTTTGTTAAAAATGCACAGAAAACAAGTATACAGTGTGTATATTCTTATACACTATAGGCTCAAAAAGAAATTTTGAGAATGGCACTTTCAGCAGTCTTAAAATCACGTGTATACCAAATCGACAAACGTTAATTGGTTTAAAATGTTCAGTCAATGCGTGTTATCGCTGTGGTGCATTTTGCATTATGTATCAATTCAATAATTTTGCACACGTGTGTCTTCATGACTGACGGAAATGGCATTCGAAAAGCTTCTGTCTGAGCTCCCATATGACATGTAATTACATCGGGTACAAAACTTCCAATTATAACATGTTCTGAATCTGCAGATACCCACGTCGAATATAGATATTTTAAGAAAATTTTAACAAATATGTATAATATACGCAGAGATGAAAGAAAATATATAAACTGTATACTGTAAAATACATAACTTTCTTTCGACGCAAGACTCGGCCAAAATGTAAGAATGGAGAGGAAAAAACGATCGTTTATCAAAAGTATATACGTATACAGGCCGACACACCAAAATTAACGGGCCGGTTACCTTTAAACGTTAATTTCCTAAGCATTGCATACACCGAGCACCCATGGCAGCACACTACATATATGCGTTATATCTCTATTTGCCCCTAAAGTGGCTCCCGGTGTTGAGTTTCAGCAGCAAAGGATCGTCGAGTGTTGCTCAAGTTCGTTTGAAGTGGATCCACGGTTTGTCGGCACGTCTTCGAGTGGCGCGCATGCAGAGGGTTGCCTAAAACGTAGGGTGGGTCGCAACCATTGTGCCGGTCAGAGGTGTTTGTTCAACGCCACAATGGCCGTAAATGACCCGAGAGGAGTGGCGAGAGGTTGCCGGGACACAATGGACCCCGATCGCTGCCTAATGGGCCGCTGTCAAGCGCCACCGTGGTGGACCCTCGATCTTCCTCTGGCCGGAGTGCCGCTTTCTAAGCGTGTTGATATCTTTGTTTTGGTCGACCACTGGTCAGCCCGACCTGTAATTTCGTCACTTATCCAACACCATTGTGTCCGCTTCGTACACACAATGTGAAACGCATACGCGCTCATGCAGGGCGTCTCTATATGGGGTAATAATGCACATTCCGGGCATGGCGGCGACCATTGAAACGATTCAAATCGGCGACAAATTATGTAAAAAGCTCAAAACGTTTAACATTTTAAGGAGAGTCTTTGCTTACTCAATTTCTATATTCAGTGTAACCGCGAACATTGAAACCACGGATGGTTTTGTTATACGTTTTTTCACGACATATTTAGCGAAATCGGAATATTCGGAGATAAAGAAAACTGCAGTGAACTCGAGGCTCTCTATACCGTCAACGTTATCGCAGGTATAAGTGTATATGGACTCGAATACCAATACAGATTTTTTAAAAAATGAATCAATTGTTCGAAGCCAATATCACGCATGCATATTCTAAACATTCATTCAAAATATACAGAAACACATAGGCAAGACGTGTTGAATTATGGCTGCTATATATGCGCGCGTGAGTATTTCATTTCTTGCGTTGATAAACGTGTAAGTATATAAATTATGAAATGATCATTTACAAGTATGTTAGAAATGCATGCATATGAATCGAGAATGAAGTTATGAAATTTTATTTTGCCATTAGAAAATTCGGAATAAAACGTTATCAAACATTTTTTTTAATTCTCGAAACAACACGTGGGAAGTTTTGTTGAAAAATAATGCTCTTTCAAACCGCATATCGAAATTTTACGCGAACATGCACGTCATTACTTTTTATATACATAAAACAAGACAAGTATATTTACATGTAAGCAAATGCACGTGTGTATTGAAATAGTTGAGACCCTCTCTTTTTCTCAGATACCGCAATCACGGCGCATGCACGTATTTTCAGACAAATAATGGAATCATCGATAACAAAATGCGATTACGTGAATTTCCACAGATGAATCACGTTTGATAAATTAAGTTTTATTAGAATTTTTAAAAATGGCACTATAAGTTTGGAGAACCCGAACTTATAAGTTGACAACCGATATATGCATTTTGAAATAGTATATATACACACATTTTATGCATGCATGCACTTGTAACCAACTGCAGTGTTTATTAATGTTGTTATACATGCAATCAAGATGAAAATAAGGATATCTTTACAAGCACATGTACATGCATTATAAAATACAGTAGAAATGGGATGATTCGTAAAATTGGATAGACGAACTATGAATCATTTTAAACTGACTCAATTGTTGGAATATATATATTGCACATGGATTTTAAATCGTACAAACTCCATTTCAAGAAAACGATTAATGTTCTTGCCGAATGTATACGAGAATGACTGATTTTTAGTAAATGTTGGTGTACAGGTGTGTCTTTATTATCAGTTTTAAATCACACGATGAGTTGGTCAACAAGTCAATGGTATATGTTAACAAGCACCAAAAATTGGGCACAAACTGTACGAATACCCATTAATTTTTCCGAATATGTTTGGAGCCTAATTTCTCATACATTACACATTTACATGTACTGTTACATACACATATACACAAAATGAGAATGCCGATAATATTTTGAAGCTTTATCATCTAATTACTCATGCATCAGAAAAGGTAAAACAATTGTCAAAGTGATGACACCTCGCACATAAACTCTAAATGATACCTTTCTAAATCTTAAGTTTAATGTTTGAAACAAGTGAAATGAATGGTAATCGAAGATAATAGAAATTTATACAGCACCATATTTATTACAAATGCTTTTGAAGTGCTTTTATGAGTGAATATATAAAAACTGAAAAATCTTAAACCTTAAAAATTACACATTTACACGTGAATATACAGGTATACGAATATTTTATGATTATGCGACAATGCAACAAGCCTCGTAGTATCTTATCACTAACCACTTGAAATTTACTCGACGATTATGTTTTCTAAATTAACCATTAAAACGTAGGCCTACTAAATTCTCGAAAAAAAATTAATGAAGGTACGCAACATGAATGAAATAGTTTAAGCGGTTTGTAAGCGCAATTAAAACAAAGTTTGTAACAGGAAAAAAGGAATTCTTTCTGAATTCCGTAATTTTAAAATTCGAATTGACAAATTTAAGAATTAACATTTTGAGTTTTTACTGAAAACCCGCAATTTTTTTTAATAAATAGTTTAATAAAAAGTTGTAATTTTTATTTTATCAAACGTTTACTCGAATGATCACAAACATAGCTACTGTGATACAATTTGTCTTAGTGCATGTTTAGGGTATACAGAAAGTAAATATGAAAGAAAATGCAGTTTATAAAATTATTAAATAAGTCGTATTACTTTATCATTCGCTTATGTTAACAATCATACTACTATATGCAATGATCCATACGACATTTGTTCATACGTTTGAATTGTAATATAACAACAATTCTTGTTGGAGTAAAAATTCCATATTGTAAATCATTTATTTTATTTTTTTTTTTTATTTAATAAGACGAAACATGTCTACCATTTCCTTACAATTGTAAGTCTATGTCTAAAAATAAGTTATGAAATGCAGTGATAACAGTTTTTTTTCTTCTAAAATTATCCTATCGTTATAACCATGCAAACCACGGCTATGCAAGGTCCATGCGTTTATGAACCAAAGAGCGGAATATACAGACATCAAAACACGACACAGAAATACGAAGAAGGCATTTACCAAGCCGAAGCACGGAAGACCAATGCTGATGAAATGCAAATTTTCAGATCGAAAAGCCTATATACAGAGTCGGTTTTTCCCACGCCTGAAAAGCCCATTGCCGATCCGATATCCGAACCCAAATAGTGTACATTATACACAATCCGAAACTGAAGCATCGCGAAGAATTCCTTAAGAAATCCAAGAAATCGAGCACATTGAAAGCCGCGGAGGGCCAAAAAAACCAGGTTTCTGAAGCCCAAAGATGGTCGCCCCATGGCGTCTCTCGATGTGCGGCCAGGAGGAGTGGCCAGACGAGCACCTGAGCAGATCCTCCGGTACGATTAAACCTAGCTATTGATAACGTTATACACAAAAGCTGCATTTTTTGCGCTGCTTTTGAGTTCCTAAAACTCAACTCATAGCCTCGTCTGACTGGCCGCGTCCCCACGCGCGCTCTCGCACACCGCCCAAGCCCTGCCGACCAATCGGCGCTCGGCGCAGCGGGCGTGGCCACGTCACGTTCGTCCGCCAGGGGGCGTGGTTACGCTCGAATTACGCGTGCGGGCAGGACGCAAACAACAACAGAAACCGGCTCGCCGAGCGAGATTCCTGGCATTTCGGCGCCGATCTCTCGCAGGGCTACCACTCTCCAAAGTGCCCTCTCCCGGCCATGCACAGTCGCGACTGAAACGTAGAAAAACACACACTGGGTGCGTCTTGCGTAGGATGCCAGCGTCACCGAGTGCCGTAAAAAGGTGCGACTGACCTCGAACTGACCAACCGGAGAATTTGAAAGAGGTGCTCGAGGGGTGAAAGTGACCGGCGATCCCGAGTGTCCGGCACAGTGTCGTGACATTAACCACGAGCGCGCATCTTTAATACGAGACGCTTCGAACTTGACTCACCTTCAGGTGGCCAACGTCCCGCAGCGTGCATGGATACCTCACCCGTGGGCTGTGCATTTTGACATTTCACCGGAGCAAGGTGGAAGTTCGATATACCGAGGAGGTTGTACATCCAACTCCTACTGCGGCTGAAGGACATCTCCAGGAGTTGCTCCTTCACTGCACGCGCGGCCTCCGTCTTCCGGAAAGGTCTTTTCGAAAGCAGTTGTTTCGATTGAAAGGACCTTCCAAACGTCTCCACGCTCAACATGCTGGTGCCTCCCGACATGATGGCGGCGCAGTCCAAGCTGCTATACCAGCTGAACAAGTACTACGGCGAGCGCGTGCACTCGCGCAAGGGCACGATCGTGAAAACGATCCGGGAGGTGTGCAAGGTGGTGCAGGACGTCCTGAAGGAGGTGGAGGTGCAAGAGCCGCGCTTCATCTCGTCGCTGAACGAGTGCAACGGGCGCTTCGAGGGCCTGGAGGTGGTGTCGCCCAACGAGTTCGAGGTGGTGCTCTACCTCAACCAGATGGGCGTCTTCAACTTCGTGGACGACGGCTCGTTGCCGGGCTGCGCGGTACTCAAGCTGTCCGACGGCCGCAAACGGTCCATGTCCCTCTGGGTGGAATTCATCACCGCCTCGGGCTACCTGTCGGCTCGCAAGATCCGCTCCCGCTTCCAGACGTTGGTGGCGCAGGCGTGCGACAAGTGCAGCTACCGGGACGCGGTGAAAATGGTGGCGGACACGACGGAGGTCAAGTTGCGCATCCGGGAACGTTTCGTGGTGCAGATCACGCCGGCCTTCAAGTGTGGTGGCATCTGGCCGCGCAGCGCCAGCCACTGGCCCATTCCGCACATCCCTTGGCCCAATCCCAACTTGGTGTCCGAGGTGAAGACCGAAGGCTTCGACCTGCTCTCCAAGGAGAGCGTGGCCATGCAGGGCAAGCAGTCGTCCATGGAGGGCGACGCCTGGGTCATCAGCTTCCTGGAGGCCGAGAATCGACTGCTGCAGGGCGGCTGTCGCAAGAAGTGCCTCAGCCTGCTGAAGACGCTGCGCGACCGCCACCTGGACCTGCCCGGCAATCCGGTCAGCAGCTACCACATGAAGACGTTGCTACTCTACGAGTGCGAAAAGCACCCCAGGGAGCTGGAGTGGGACGAGTCGTGCCTGGGCGACCGCATCAACGGCATATTGTTGCAACTCATCTCCTGTCTGCAATGCCGGCGCTGCCCGCACTACTTCCTGCCCAATCTGGACCTGTTCAAGGGCAAGTCGCCCAGCTCGCTGGAGAACGCCGCCAAACAGTCGTGGCGTCTCACCCGGGAGCTACTCACCAATTCCAGGTCACTGGAGAAACTCTGAGGACAGCGAGCTTCCATGGAAGCGTTATGCCATGCAGCGTTGCATGGCTGTTGACCGATGTAAGGTCTCTGGAACGACGTATCAGGCATACGCGGCAACAACGGCGTGCATCCGGCGTTTTCGATGTTCATTATATATAAATTCGGTGTTTTAACTTTGATGCGAGATCTCTGGCAAAAAAGACGTTGAAGAAGGGTGATCAGTGGCAGGCATCCATGGATTAGAGAAGATGTCCAGAAATTTGTTCTTGCATTCTCATTCGGTGTACGAAAATTACAGTATGATAGTGCCCTAGCAGCATGTGCTTCCAGCAGTTTCAAATATAAGCCGCAGTGTCCGTCATCCGTGGATTGTAGATAATAATCTCGTCGAAATCAACGATCTCTATATGTATATGTGATGGTTAATTTATAAAAAAAACGTTCATTTTTCGTATCTTAAAATGATTCTATATAGACTTTCTTAGCTGTCACTATAGCGCTATCGGTGTTACACTATAAGCATGGTTCGTTATACCGTAAACGCCATTTGTAAATACGTAAGTAAAATATTTGTTAAAATGATTCATTCGTGTTGATTGTCATTCATTTGGTCGCTTGTCAATTAATCCGTGCAGGCGTGCATGTGCAGTTGTTTATACAAAGCATATAAGGTGTTAATAAACATACATGTATAGGCCCTACCTTCCTATTAAATTTAAATTTCTGAGTAAACATGAAAATTATATCAAAACATTAATGTTAAAAAACGTATCTCGGGTGGAATACGAGAATACAAGGAATCTACGAGTATATATAAAGAATTCACAGTGTATAGTGTATGTGTAGATTTCATGTTACAACTAGGCCTACATGAAAACGAGTAAACAAATGTGGAACCGTCAATGCGGAGAAGTGTTAATTTATGTGAAGCACTTTATATAAATACAATGTATATTTAGCTTGAACAACGTGAAAATAATTATACATGTAAATGCATGCATGCGTGCAGTAAAATTATCATTTCAACATGCATGCATGCAACAATTAAATTATGAATAACCGTGTCTTATTTCCATATTAAGAATACGCTTGGCAGATACACGCTGCACTTGTTAGGTTCACATAAATAGAACCCTTTATCGAAACAACAAAATGTTTTGAACATAGAAATTATGGTCAAATTCGCTCTTGCACGTTTACTGGCCTTAGAGCATTTTACCGTTATACATGTACATGTATATACTGTATGTACAGTGTGTACTAAACTCGAAGAGTTCTATATCACTATCAACTGAAATATTGTAATACTATATGTATATATACATGCATATGTATAACTTAATTGATAACTGCAAGGGCATGCAGTTTTTAACTTTTCACGAAAACTTACAAATTAACGCATCGTATATATTAAGCTAAATATGAGAACGAATTGAATATCAAAAATTTTCCGCAAAAAACTCGGTCCAACGTCAAATACTCTATATAGCGAACCACATGCAAAGATGATAACCGCATGTATCATCGCATATACTGTATATCGTAAATTGTGTAATTTTTTTGGTTCAGACGTTTATAAATATATAGAAAAATCCAGATCTAAGATTGTCAATGGACCTACAACAGGATATACTTTACATATACATCTATATATAAAACAAGGCTTTACAGATCAAAATTTCCGAAAATAATCATAAATTCATGGAGCTATATTAAAATAAATAATAATTTAATTAATCGTTTAAAATTAAATACGTTTAATATGTTTAGGCTTTTGAGCATAAACTAACAGATATTATGCATGAGGGCAAATGAGCTATATACAGTGTATAGGTCTAAAACATGTTTACATTATCGATGATTCAGTCCATGTGTTAAAATTTTACAAGTCAATTATAGTTTGCATATGCATTTGGAAGAAACATACGTGTACAATATACGTGCATATTTTAGCACATTCCATTCAAATCAGCATGTACATGTATAGGCCTACACGAGAATATACTCATATACACATAACCTAATTGCGATAATTACGCAATAAAATGGTATGATGCTTATCGACCTTTTCCGGTATGGTTATATATACATGTACATATACTACAACATACAAGTAGGATAGCGCGTTGATGTTAGGCCTAATTATATAGTGTCCGGATATTGCGTATACGCAACTTTCCACACGTAGTCTCCCCCATTTAAATTACGATCATTGGCATATGTGAGGGTCATTATTTATGGATGAGCCAGGCGAGCAATGTAACATCAGACGCGTGCACATATGCACTACCGGACTGGAAGTGGACATGATTTAAGCGCACTCAGTCCCCCTTGTGTAAATATTTGGCAACAAAAATGTGCATTTGTGACGACCGCAAAAATAAACTAACTACCTGGTAATTTATCCTCATTGCAGGACAACACGAAACGCTCTTACTTTCGTGAATAATTCATCAGTATTTAATAATATACCCCCTTTTCGAAATAATGACCCTATATTCGCGAGTAAAAAACTGGCGATTTCTCGGGAGGAGGGGGGGAGGAAATGCATGATTGATATATATAATTCTGCGATTATATAATTATCAGCATAATGACAGTTTAATCACGTGACAAAAATCGAATTTCGTATATCAAAATTCACGAGTTAGCCATGCAAATTTACATCTAAACATCAAAATCGTTGTAAAGGAATGCATTATCACAGTGTATACTTTTACTGCATGTTCGACTCTAAATTAAGTCATCCGAATCTGTTATTAAAATTATACATATATACTCGCTTCTGAAAACATCATGCATGTCTGAAATGGGATGTGTACCCAAACTACCAACAACAACATATTGTTCAGCGATTTTAAGACTCTTTTGATCTTATTCTTATATTTATTTTATACCACTAATACAAGTATGTTTGGATGTTCAGTACTACTGTATATGCTCATACATGTAGAACGTCTCAAATGTATTCACTATGATGCATGCTAAATGTGGTTTGAGGTGAAATTTGAACTAATAACTATATTTTCGATTCGAATAACCACATGGAAAATTGCACGATACGAAGTTTTTAAATGTTTATTTTCGTATTTGTTTCACGTTGGTTTATTAAGGGTACTCAGACAAACGTTTCAGATCGTACTTGGGCACCTTGAGGGATTTTTGAAACGATCGATTAGCGTGTCGATTATATACAGTGTGCATGTATGCACGACAGCTAAAGTAAAATTTGTAAAGCTCCCGTCTGAGTTTCCCTATATTATTAACTGCAATGCGGCATCACAAACGATTTATTCTAAATGATGGGCCAACAAACGGTCTTAAAATCATATTTTCTAAATGTAGGCCTACAAATCAAAATTAAGGATAATGTTACATGACAGTATGATACATGTAGAAATTATCGTGCATTAAGATTTCTAAAATAAAAGATCAAGAATATAACGATGCAGATTTCAGCTCACATGCTTTATAGTTTTAGGAATTGCGAATTACAAATTCATTATACGTTAACCATGCAATTCCTAAAACTATAAAGCATGCAAGCTGAAATCTGCATCGTTATATTCTTGATCTTTTATTTTGGAAATCTTAATGCACGATAATTTCTACATGTATTATACTGTCATTTAACATTATCCTTAATGTTATGGCTTAAGTTTGAGCTTAAAAATTACGTACACTGCACAGTATAGCCTGTTCGTATTCAACTTTTTAATATCGCTAAAATATACCGACTTAACATTCGCTCTTTCGCAGCATGGCATTAAACTAAACCGTGGTATCATATAGAGTATATATACGGGGTGTTTCATAAGTAATAGTTAACAATTGTAGGGGTAACGGGTTGTAGAGGGTAGTAAACTGAACATGTTCAGTATAGGAACCTAGGGGTGCCGACGTCATTTAAAAAGGTTATGACTTGTGTAATTTTCGACATGTTTAACATGGGAGTCAACGGAGGTGCCCCTTGCGCATAGCACCAGCGTTTGTA
>JAQGAO010000697.1:0-30631 GCA_034697705.1 Ommatoiulus sabulosus | reverse complement strand
CCTTTGGAGTTACATGAGTTGGTGCCATGACAAATAAGTAAAAATCGGTAAAAATGAGTAGAAATTACTAAAAAAAATTACGATTTTTAGGCCTAACCTAATACCCTTCTAAGAATCGTAATTTCTTCAAAAATAATTGAACAATTGTAAAACTAACAACACTACTATATAGCTTAAAAACTTACGAAAATTTTGAGTCCAAAAGGAGCCTTGGATGCCAAAATTTGACGGAGATATAGCCAGATATCCGAGAGCAAAAATAAACACGTCTACGCACGTGAGATGCACGATTATATCTTCAATGGTTTCAATACCTGCATTTTTAAAAGTCAGCTTTGTTTGGGGTCTGCAGGGGTCATCGCCTTATTCCCTATATGAACAACAATAAGGATGACCAGATTTGGCATAATTTGTTGTCATATTCATCAGCCTTAATTTTTGCCGGCTGACCACCGTGCATAAATCTTTATTCAGCACAAAAGCTGCACGGACCGACCGTAAATCTTTTCGAGAAGAGTCCCGGCTGTACGTCACTTCGGCTTAAGGACTTTCGAGGACTAATCCCATTGTTTGTGGCCAGGAAGTTGTTTGGACGAGACGCGATATTGTCCGCAACCCTTTCATTCATTACGCCCAGACAAGGGTATTAAACCGGAAGAATTCACGGAAGAATGACCTCGGGACTCATTAATGTCCGAGTTCAGGGATTCACCGTCGACCACGTTGACGAAAACTTCCTCCATTTCCAAGTTTGGTCAAGATCTTAGGTTGTCAGGTGCAGCATCTGAGATCTGGGGATCTTGAACATTTGTTTCCTGATTTTGCAGTTTTATTTTTGGAAGTGCTTTGAGATGTTTTTCTCATTTTTGTCAGAAAAATAATCGCAAAAAATGGAAGAATGCCAGTTTTTTCTTGAAAAAATCCAACAAAGTTTGTTTGTTGAATGTTTTTCAGAATAACGCGGCGTTGAATTTGATGGACTTTTTCTTGCGGAAGCAAGTATACGTGATGTTTTTGAAAGTGGGATGATTTATTTCTTGAGATTCAAGATTTTGGTTTCAAGATTTTGGTTAGAAGAAAAAAAGATTGAAAGAATCGAAAAAGGAGAATTCTCTAATTTTATGCAATCATTATTGACATTAGCGGATTTTTGTTTGTTTTTTTATTTTGTTGTGAAATGGAGGGTTTGTTCTAGAATGAAAAACACTTATGGTTTTGGCAAAACGAGGCTCGAGCACACATTTTATTCGCAGCTAAGCTGGAAACTAACGTAACACCATCTAGCGTGAAAAACCGAAAGCATTAGTGAAATATTACATGACATTTTTGGTGGAATCTCTTAATTTCTGGCGATTCTCCCCGAAACGCACCAATCTTGTCAGGGTCTTTTGCTCTTCGTGGGACCCTCCGATTGTCTCGAACAACCCTTGACCCGAACAGCTAACCAGGCTTGTCGCGCAATGCCCCGAATCCACTTCCTGGTTTTGCATACGTTTTGAAACACGTTTTCACCCATCTATTAATAACGAGCTGACGTTTTTCACCTTTTGGCCATTTTTTCTTCAATCCGAAAGCCGTAATTCGATCTTAAATCCGTGAGCAGCCCTGTAATTTCGCGCAATTAGCCAGGGGAATGGCGTGGATTTTGGGCGAAATTGGCCCCCTGAAAAGCGCGAAGACTGGGGTGGGCCTAATTTGAAGTTAATTGCGCTGGCTGCGGTCCCATTACAGCGTCTGTCTGCCAGATCATTCTCCAAAAAAAGTGAAACGTCCATTTCTATAGTCTAGATTTGCATGCCCGCATTTGCGGGTTTACTATCGTGTATATAGCATTTTTGTTTTATTTACACACGTTATTATTTTTGAAACATTCCCATCTTGACAAGGTATCATTATCCAATTTGAGATATGACGTTCACTATAGTCCAGACCTTGTTTTTTAAGTTGTTTTACCCGTTATGCACCGGCGCGATAATTAGACGAGTTGAACTGCAAAACTTTACAAATACAGCAATTTCTAGGCGCGAAAGCGATGCGAAATTGTTACATTAAACTTCTTTATTGCACATTTTTTAAATCGCATTTTTAATGCTTTTGTACTACTTGTATATACTATAGGCTGGATGTAAGAGTTTTTTGTGCAAAACCTATGCATTACTTTTCATTGCTGAATGAACATTATTACAATTCGATCACGCTTAATCCGCTTAATTATTCGATCAAAACCTTCAGAACTACTTTTTTTCTATGCGATGCGATGAGATGATCCAATCATCTCACGCTTAATTCGATCAAATTGCCACATGTCTACCTACATAACGCAATACGCGGAACAATTTTGAGAAGCTTTCATACAAGCACGGACACGTTTGGACAACGTACAGGCGTGCATCTAATGCATCGGCGGCTGTACTCAGATGGTTTTTCTGCGTTACATGTATTTAGAAAATAAAATTTCCGCCGTTGCGGCGGAAATCAAACACTACTTATAATTATTTAAAAAAAAAGATATCATTTTAAACATATGTAAATACATATATACGATAAATATTTGCATTTATAAAACACGGAGCAAATTATTTTGATTAGGTCGATGTTTAGCGTGTTTTTTAACATTCATCGTTTACTTCGATCATCGCTTATTTCGATCAAAAACGCTGGAACCAACGATACATGTATTATTTATACGTGAACAGGATTTCTTGGGGACAGGCTGGTACCACTGCTCTTGTCTTCCGGAACGAAGATGGCTGCCAATTATACGCAGCAGACTATCAATGAAAACGTATGATAGCATAATACACTGTATACATACGCCATCTTGGGTCCCGGAAACGATAGCCAGTGTTGCCAGACTGTATACTGCATTTCTAAAGAATCTGAAGTATGGCCCGGCCGTTCACTTAAAAATAAATAAATGTGAAGGTTTATTAAAAATCGAAGATACATTTATGTTAAGGAAATAGAAGCGGTTTTTTTCCAAAAAAAATTATACTTTTTTTTGTAAAAGTCAAATTAATTACATTTATTATTATTATTATTATGACATTAATAAAAGAACAAGGTATTTGCGGTTATAGTGGCTTACAAATGTTCATTAGAAAAATTCTGCAGGGGAGAAAAAAACATTTTGTATAATTTAATGATTTACTAGTACTTTATCGCGGGTAATTATCTTACAAACCGCAATCGTGCTTCCATAAAATGCCAACATTGATTTCATTAATCATTCTCCTTTTGTTATTTTTTGTATAAACTCACGAGTGTAATTACGAAAAACAAAACAAATAAAAACTACCCCTTATTATCTTAAAAAATCCAGCAAAAACCGTGCAACCGCACCGTATTTATAGCTGCTTCCTAGTAATGTCGGTGATTTTTTTAATAAAGATTCCCATCTTCGATATCGCATCACCGTTTTTTAGGAGTTTAATTCGTTTATTGGGCCAATAAAAGCCGCATTATTAAATAATAACATTATTTTCCCCAATAAATTGTTGCGTATGTCCATTAGAGGAAAGCGTTCGAGAACCGTTGCCACGGCAACGCTATAACGGCGCGCGGCGCGGCTGTCGGCTAATGACGCCACGGAGGGAAAAATGGAACGTAAAAATGGCGACCGATGAGCAATTTCGCAAATATTTCTGGCATGAATTATGAATTTGAAACGTGTAAATGGCGATAAACCCACCCGATGCGGCGATTATCTCGCCGCAGCCGCGCTCGCTTCCCGAACATGAAGAAAGCGGGGGTAATTAATTGCGACAGCTCTGTCATTTACAGCCGAAATAAATCACTGATTTCCCCATCGTAGCTTTCGCGCTTCTCAGCACCGCGCTTCTCGTGGTTGTAATTTTAATGAAAATTTTTGCGTTTTTTTTTTGTTCTATTCGTTTTAATTTGCACCCCGGGAGCTTTGCCGCATCTTCTCCCTCACCGCAGACCCACGCCTTCGCCGTTATCTGCGCAGGCCGCCCGGGCTCAGCATCTCGACTGGCCCCATAATCACGAATCTACTGTAGCTGGAATCTCGACCGAAACCGTGGGGTCACAACGCGTAAATAAAACAATAAATAAGAAAGCAAAAAAACAAAAGAAAAGGTGGCTCGTCTGGTGAAGAAGCGACTCAGGTGAAAAAATAGCCCCGCTGCTTCGGCCGTTGTTATTTTTTGCCTTATACCAGCGTTTTAACGGACTCTCCCCGCGGGGGACAGGGTAACCAGGATTAAATTAATTCGTTGCAGAAACCGAAATCGCCATTTTTTTTCCCCTTCCTGGCACCCGACCCTGACAAACGATGCGGCTGCATGGGTTTCGAAGGGAATCGTAAAATTAATGATGGCTAAATTGTTAATGAACGACGTTATTCACTCTTCTCTTTTTCACTTCTCTTTGCAGGTACAGACAGCTGTTCCAGGCTGGGATGATATCCGGCTTGTTCACCACCGGGATCATGGTGCCCGGTGAACGAGTCAAGTGCTTGTTGCAGGTAAACAGATCACCGATTTGACCTTATCCGTAGCCTTTCTCGCTCAACTTCTACAGTTTACGGATTAATTAACGGCGTTCAGCAAATGGGGTCAATATACCGTATAAAAGAATAATGCCTCTTCTGGGCTGTCAAGTGTCAACTAAGAGGGAATTAAAAGGCGCCGTCCTGAATTTTCCAAATTGAGAGATGTGTGTGCGAGTGGGTGGTTTAGGGCACGGGACAGCACGAGGCCAAAGGTGCTCGACGCGCTATTATATTGGCAGATAACTGAGAGAAGAATAGTACATGTACAGTATATAGCGCGGAACCCTCTTCAAAGCTAATTGTCAGGATACGTTAAAACGCCGTAAAAGTTAGTTCAATTCCATCCACTTGATGGTAGAAAGTGAAGATTGCAGGATAAGTTCGTAAGCTATTGTTGATTTCTTATTCCTCTCTGCACCAAATCCATGCTTATGAATCGTTTAACAGGTCAAAAATATTTGACAAGATCGATTCATTTGTTTTCTTATGTAATGTTGGTGGAATAAAAATGGTAAGGCCAATGAGCGTAGTTTGAGGCAGTCTCGACGAAAATTTTCAGCGTACATGTAATACCTTCTATGACTTTATCAAATGACCATTTATTAGTCATATCGTGTCATTGTATGTCATAATCAATCAATTAATCATGCATTCGCCCATACCGTGCATTACATCTGTTTTGATTCACATTTTTGCCACAAACGTTAAGTTTTTACACATGAAGTATTGTACATTAAAACCATTTTTAGACGAGCCTGGCACGCTGAGGAAAGGACTATGAAAGATAGTGACAATGAACTATGACATTGTGAAAACTACATGCAAATCGAACACGCTTCTTTTGTTCGATAGCAATGCGTAGCTTCACTGGCCCAAACAAGCTGACTGATTTGGGGGTCATTTTGATACCAACAAGTTGATTTATGCTTAAAAACTGGAGTCGTGTTTGTTTAGAAAGAACAACAAGCAAGCATTACACCGCTCGATTTTCCCAACTTCGCCTCTTTTTGGCAAATTTGGCGTGTTTTCTAAATTTATTTCATCAAACTTACGCCTCCAGAAGGTCAGATTGGCACCAGGAACGGCCAGACCGAGCTTGAAATTGGCCCTGAAATTTACCGAATTTGATCGATAGGGTCACGTTGCCACCACCTTTTGTTTCGAAACTTTCCAAATTCGGAGGAATTTTAAGGGTGGAAAAAACACGAGCAATTGAGCACCGGCGACCCTCTTAGATTATAGCTGTTTGGTGGATTCGGGGATATTTTCGCTAATTAATGGGAAATTCGACCGTTTTTTCTTTTTACTGTCCAAACAAGCAGTGGAATTTAACGAGCAGCGTCTTCTGACGGCATGCCATTGCCGGACCAAGAATGCCATTAAGAAGCGGAAAGAAACGCCGTAAAAATTGTCCAATTGGCTCGAACAATGAATTACAGTCGGACTCGTTAGCTAACATTTCCATAAAAGTCGCAGAAAAACGAGGCAGGGGAAGAAAAAACGACGACGAAGCGAGGAATTCGCTTTCGATGTGACGTTTCGCGGTTTTTGAGCCATTATTTTGAATGCAGGTAATTCGGCGGGGGCCAGTCCTAATCTATGCATGCTTGCCTGGCCAGCGACCCACATGGCGTCGAATAAATCTAATTAACTGCTCCCGATGTACTTATTAGAGACGTTTGCAATTGTGCCGACCTTTTTTTATTAGCTAGGACAACTTAAAAACAGGTAAATGCCGCGGTCCACCTGTTATGGTCAAAAGGGGCCCAGAAGTTTCCTTGTCAAAAATCATCAGCTGGTGTATATACTGCATGACTGCACGAGCTTTATTTATCCTTTAACTTTTCGTTGTATATGTAATATGGATTTAAAATCACTTGAATTGGCTCCTAATGACTGATTAAATAACTTCCTCTATCAAGGATTTCGAATCACTATTCTAACACGCAAACATTTCGATTACACTTACAGTACAGTACGTGTTTTTCTTTTAAATTGAGCTTGTATATTTTTGAATTCATGTGTGGAGAACTGCAATCTCGATTCGTCATGCAGCAGAAATGAATGTATGAAGCATAAATGAGATTGAAATTTATTGGGTTGTGAGAAAGTCAAATTGACAGGATATTGCAGTTCTGCACAATAATGAAAACAAAACATTCAACTGCGTGGAAGGTGTGCAAAACACAAATTGCAGACTTCAATCACATTCACGATCTCATAGTTTTTAAGACGAATACCAAAAATATTAGCAGCTAGCTGCAGAATGTTCTCAAAGTGTATGAACAAATTAAGATTCAATGCAAGATTTGCTTTGGCAAGGGTTGGGAACAATCTCAACAAACCTCTGTGCTATATAGCTTATACGGATTTCCCTGAGGTTTTGCCAAATATTTGATAATCTGGGCTTTTCCTAATCCATCTTCATCTGGTTGAATAACTTTATTGCAATTAGTACTAATCGCTACAACATTTCCTAATGGTATCCTTGAACTACATGTACATGCAGATCCTTTGAACTCGAATTTATAATCGAATCCCAAACTTCTTAATCGTGCTGTATCCTTTTGCGAACGCGTGGATTTATCTGATTATTAATTCTCACTGCCAAATAATCTTCGTCCAGAATGCCTATCATAAACACACCAAAAGAGAAGTCATAAAAATGTTGCCTTAATTTCAAAAGAACAAAATGATAACTCTTCAAGGTTTCAATGTCCAAGTTCGATGTTTCCATGCTTGCGGATCGAGCCCGGGTAGTTAAAAACCACGAGCCGGAATGCTCAGAAAATGATAAACGTTCATGAAAAGGTCCAAAAGATCGGTTACAAACTTTTTCAAAGTCGTAAATGTCTGCTATAAAGGTGTCAGAATTCCGATATGCACGACTGAAGGGTTCCAAAGTTGCTACCAAAACAGACTCAGAAGAACATAATTTTCACGAAAGATTCAAAAGAACATAAGTTTCATGAAATATCCCAAAGTCCAACAATTAAATCTGTCAGGTTTAGGTGCAAAGAGTTCAAGCCTGCCACCCAAATACTAATTTTAATCAAAGATATATATTTGTGGGGAAAGATCAAGAAGTTGTAAGACTGTCAGAAACAAATTACAAAACATTGCCTCGCAGAAACACTGCAACTGCAGCAAACGCTCGAAATTGCTGCTAAATAGCTGGACATTTGCTGGACAGATGCCCAAATTGCTTGCTGGTATAGTTCCAAAAGTACCTGCCAGAAAGTGTCGGCTGGTTTGATTATGTTTGTCAGTAAAGTTAAAATCCACGTTATACATTCATAACGTTCCAGGAGACTTTGAAATGTTCACAAAACTACACTACCGACGATGGGGCGTGCCCGTCGATGGCCACGCCTTCCGCTGTTTTAAGGGCGTAATGCAGTGTTTGCCGATTCGAGCTACTGTAAACGTGAATGCAATTTGGAATTTGACAGGCTCCCTGTGGCCCCCCTCCTGTACCCCCTCACCCTTATATCCTACAAAAAAAAAATATGAGATGAAATTTATGATATCCATTTAGCTATTTGTTGCGTACAATAAATCGACGTTTCTGCCATGGGGTTGTGCACAATGTGCGATTAAAAAATGTAATTTGTTTGTGGCCTCGATTTTGCTTCTAGCTTAATGAGTTTTGCGGGGGGAAAAATCTCGTAAATGTTACCATCGTTTACGTAATGAAGCGTAGCTGTAATTAATCTCGCCAACGATTTTATTTAAGAAAGTAAAAACATGCCCTTGTCGCAGGGGAAAAGACGATGAGCGGCAGAAGCGCCGTAGAACCTCGCTCATCCGGACTGGATCTGAGCCAGGTTTGCTGGAATCTGTAGTGCTACGGATTAATAAGTGATTGAAGCAGGGCCCCATCACAAGGATGGGGGTAAGGGGTAGTGTCTGACAGGGCTCTATGGCCTGGGGACCTAGAGCAACATAACCTTACCTGTAGGTAAGGGGCCTGTTAAATACCCTAACTTGGTGGTCCTCCAAAGTTCCTGGCCTGTGGGCCCGCTTCAGGAAGTGGGGGGGGGGGGGCATAGATTGAAGTGAGTTTGTTCGAAATTAGCATACACGTATATCTGTAGCAGGGACAGCTTTAGAGCATGCTCTACCTTGTCAGCGGACATTGTCCGCCATTTTTATTATTGACCTCATCTCAGTATTTAGTATACTGTAGCTTTTGTACCGCTGCACTGGAAAGCTTATCCAGGGAATTTATTCGGTGCTCGGATGAAATCCACAAACTGAAGACATTGAAAATTAATGTCAAAATGCAAGAATACAATAAGGGGTATTCATACAGAAGCTTTACGAACCGTACTTTGGAAACCGTGACGTCACGTGTTATCGCTGTTATTGAACCAAGTTTAAAGATTGTTGAGGTTCCTGTCTGAGTACTCCTGATTTGATAGCCGGAAATACATTATTTGCAAGTTTTCTGGGATGACGGAGTTTGCTACGCCCGCCTGTTTTCGTCAAAAAATGGGGGCGTTTGGCTCAAGGGCCTATCAAATCCGCAACCGACATGCAAATCTTCGGACTAAAATCCCATTTTCCTCCCTTTTGACTGCCCGAGGCTGAGGCGCTCTGCCCAGCCACCTGTCAAGCAAAATCCGCAACTTATGCAAATGTAGAACTCGCGCTGCACGCAGTGCACGTGCGTCCTGCGGGCGGAATTGCACGCACTGCGCCAAGCCCAGATAAGCGTCAGTCTATGCTAATCGGCCGTTTGTTACCGATTTGCCGTTTCGGCGCCCCAGATATGGTCAGAATGTCTAACAAGATGCAATCCCGAATCTCGGCGTTATTTATTAATTTCGGGTTCCTGGCTCCCCCGGGCCACTCGCACGGAGGCCGACACCGTTTTTTGACGCCAAACTGATGCCTTCTCAATCAATGCGCGCCTTGGGCTGAAGCGGCGTGCGAAGGGGCCTCCCAGCCGATGCAAGAGCGTCAGGGGCTCGCTGTGATGCATCCTTATCATTGCATCCACCTCAGGTGTGAAGCGGCACCATCAATGATGGCACGGATCAACGTGTAATGACTGGCAAGCGCCATACAAGTTGGGCATCCCAAATCTGGAATGCTCCAAAATCCGAAACTTCGTCTGTCACTATATAGTGACAACTTTGCTTTTCGGTTGGTCGGTGTAGACATGCAAACTTTGTTTCGTGCACAGAATTATTAAAAATAGAATATTGCATGAAATTACCTTAAGGCGCCATGCGTAAAAAGATATATATTCATGTACATGTATATAGAAACTTAAATTAATTTCGTATCTCAATAAGTTTTCAAAATTATCCGAAATGCTTTGGGACCGGAAGTTTTTCGGATTCTGGAATATTGCTTGAAGGGATATCGTGGAGATGGGATCCGGATGATAAACGAAATTCATTTATGTTGCTTATCTTCTTTTGCTTATCTTGTATATTGCTATCTACAGTATACTCGTTGCCTTAAGGTAATTAATTCAAAAAAAATTGTTTCAATATGAATTTTGAAGATTGGATTGTTACGCATAATAATACAGTTTACATGTACATGTCCGCATTTTTCATTGTTTTTATGACAAACTCCTAATTCCTACGTGCGTATATGTTTTTTTTTTTTTAAAAAATCGAAATGACGTAAAAGCTGCAATTTGTTCCATTTGTTATCTCTGTCTATGGATAAGGCCACGTTTTAAAATTGTTAAATTTGATCATTTTGTTCCAGTAAGGCGGTAATCTCCCTTTTTAATAATGCTATTTCATTTTTGGATTATTTGGAGAAATTTGTCTTTCTCCATTCATTATCGGTCATCATATTCGGTATCAATTATTCTGTCTCGAATACTTTGTCATCGTTCCTCTTGAAATAAAGTAGCAAGAATGTGTCTAAACATAACCTCATATTTGAACATTATGTTCCTGCTCATGGCGAGGTCAAAATCCCGTCGTAAATTCACGTCTTAATATTGCTCATTATTTTACGTAAAATGAAGTCGTCACGCTCCATTTCGTATATGACCACATTTTCTTAATCAATTTCAGAAAAAAAAAAATCAGATTTTGTACCACCAAAGTTTAAAAAATGTAAATTGTGTAAGATTTTTAAATTTAAAGATTATAAATGGCCGTAGGAACAGAAGCTTACAATGTGGGTAGGGAGCACTGAGGGCAATTTAATGCCTCCTAAATTGGTCTAGTCTGGCCCACTCACAATCTCCAATTTTTGACAAGTTAATCAAATGGCGGCGTCCTCTTACCGCGAAAAGTTTAGCAATGTTTTGGCATAATTAAAAGTATGATGCAGCACATACACTGTATAGCCGCGTATAATAACGAATCCCGGGAATTCCCCTCTTTAAACAGGGGTTGAACAGATCGCCATAATTGCGCGAATTTTAATAAAAACTCGACAACGTCCCCCTCGCATCGTGCTTAATTTATAGGTGGGCCTATCAAAAACACGAATTTAAAATTAGGGTGCAGTGGCAGGACGTCCTAATGGGGGATTAAAAAAAACCCTCCATTTTATGGGGTTAATTGGAGATGAATGGCGCATTCAACGAGTTTTGTTCGGGACGAGGGAATTAAGGTTTGGCAGTTTGTGACTAAATTTTTAATGCCGGATTAAGACTAGGGTAAGTTATGTACTCGGTTGGCGCATACCTTTGTACAAGCTCGCCTTTGACGCGCGTCAGTGCGTGCAGATACCAAATTTCGTGCCAAAAACTAAAAGGCAACGATCCGTTAAAATCCTCTTTCACCAAATCTATAAAAATGCATGTCTTAGTATATTCTTAGCAGACCGTTAAAGCATGACTAACGTTTTAATTGGCATTGTTGCAACGAAAAGCCGCTTAAGTGAAGTTCCATGCAAAGATTGGGCATTGAGCGCACTATAGATGGTCCTCGATGTTGTCCGTCCAAAAAATCGTCGTGAAACAGCCATGAATCAATAAGTCAGGCTAGTCATAACATGTTACTTTCGCACTAAAAGTCCACTCATGTGACCATGTTCAATGGATCGCCAGTACATGTAAGGGCTTTAGATAGCCATATGTGTTCTCATTTCAAAACTATAATATTGAAAAACTATTATTTAAGGGTTCTTCAATATCGGTATATTTGATAATGTTTCATTAAATTGCACCCCCATTTCAAAATAACACAACTCAAAAATGGCCAATTTTCGACTGAAAAATCACTCCAGCGAACTACAGGTCATCCAATGAATTCGATTTTAATGATTGCTTCATAATAACAATAATATTAATAATAGTTTATCCTTTCAAATATGAAAAGATATATGGGAAGGTTTAAACATATAGTGAGAAAGTACAAGTTTTGACTGCCAGAAGCAACAACTTCTGAATACTAGGATACGAAATGTTGACCTGAATTTGTAGTGACGAAAATAGGGGCATTTTGGACTGCAGATAACCCACGATGCCTAATTTTCGAAATAATGTATTTTTCAAATTTTCATCCAAAATTCACTCAATTAGTCAAGCGCAAAGTTCTAAAACTGCATTTTCTAACAACTGCTTGATCGCTGTCCTTCCACAGATCCAGCAGGGCTCCAGCGCCGCCGAGGCCAAATACGCCGGCCCCGTCGACTGCATGAAGAAACTGTACAAAGAGGGAGGAATCCGCAGCATCTACAAGGGCACCGCCGCCACTCTGCTCAGGGGTAAGCGCTATTTTTGGATTCAAATCGAACTTGGCGGTTAAGCGGTTGAGCAGTTGAGTTGAACCGCCGTCACACGTGAGGAGGAGAAACAGCAGAAACGTTGCTAGGTTGCTAAGTTTGTTTAACCGGTTGGTTTACTAACATTCACACGCACGTTTGTGCAGATCTGCCCAACCGCTTAACCGCCAAGTGGCCCGCGTGCTGGGTGAATTCGGGTTAATCGATGCCTCGGCGCTGACCTTTAAAAAGCGCTGCCCGATTGCCATCGCTGGAGAGGCAAAACGGAAATGTCGATTTCCTCTATGCGTCGCTATCGAACATTTCCCTTATTTCCGATTTCCCTTTTTGCATCGATTAATGCATCGATTAATCGCGCCTGATTAAAGGAAAGCTCGGGGTAAGTAGGTAACCGGAGAACAACCGCTGGCCTCTTTGGAATTTCTCAATGGAATTTCAAAGACTTTTAGGGCTGAAGATCGGAACTTGATGACAATTGTTAGGCCATGGTGCGCACCTGCAGTGTCACCAAGTCGAAACGCTCAGGCAATATGACGTCAGGTGCGCACCAAATTCATGTTGCATGCCTTTGGTTATTGATGCCAAAATGTATCTTGCATCGTGCTTTTTTCGATGCTATGCAGTATGTTGAGTTCTGACGGTCAGTTTGGCAAGTTTTAGAACGTACCTTGTGTGGTCTATTTGTTGAGTTGTGGAACAAGTGTGGTGATGTTTGGATAGATGTGTCTTGAGCATGTGCGATGCTCATGACATGGGCTTAATTGTAGAATGTATTGTCCCTGTTGATGTATTGTTGGCAGAATGTAATTGGCTGCGAAATTCGCCGCTAGGGTATGGGTCTGGCCATCCTTCACTCAGGGTGAACATACAAATACAGGTTGAATGTGCCCCTTGGCTCATTGTGGAACGCGTTGTGGAAGATTTGAGTTCTCTGTTGGATATAGGAATGATATGATGTAACTGTACATAGGGTATACTGCTGTAGGATGCGCGCAGAGTGGCACGTAGCTAACGCCTAATCGGCCTTGAGCAAGAAGACGGAAGTTCTGATTTGATTGGCACACTAACACTTCTTGAAATGAATTATGGAAGCTTTCAATAATCAAATCGTGCGTGTGTAATTTACGTCATTTTGGAAGGCTCTCATATTTTTAACTTGTATTTTATGCGTCAATTCCTTATCGGAATTTCCGATTCTTCATTTAACCTGAATTGAACGATTGGGTTTTGAGCTGCAAGACTCCTGTAACAAAAACGAACACTGCATGGTGGCTGTCATGTTGGAGCACATATTTTGATTTAAGACGAAGTATTATCTCCTACCCGCACGCTAAAAATGGTTTTACTTCTACTTTCATTTGAAGGGAGGATTCCATCTTCAATGTTTTTTTCCCCCATGAAGTATATGATTCTTCTAGGTTATCTTTATAAAATATTTAAAAAAAATGGAAAAGAATGCAAAATTGCAAAGAATCGAAATAAAGCTTCGTTATACATTAGAAGCTTTACGCGTGAGATTTTGCATTATTTCCAAGTTTATTTTTTACAAAATAGGAGTAGGAATTTTAAAAAATTATAAATCATATAATCAGTAATAGCATTAGGGAGATGAGGCGTACTTCAAGGGGAAATTAACTCTGGAAGTTACAATTATACAGTTTATATTGTAGTATAATTTTAGTATTGTGAGAGCTGTATGTTATAGTATTCTGTATTTTCACTCGAACCTTTTATCCTCGAATTTCGCTAGCTGTAAGATTTTGTCCTATGAAATCCGACCTTTCGGATGACCTTTTTCGAGCAAATCTTTTATTGGAGGCGCTGCTCCTAAATGGCGTGCTGTAGTAACTGTTATTGTTACAATTAAATTGATAGCCGCCATCAACACCTGCTCCCGTTAATTGCATCAAATTAACGCACTTGTGCAACGCAGTTAATGGCCCTGGCTATAGCCCATCTGAGCGCTTTTATGGCAGGGCATTACGTGAAACGCAGCACTTTGCTCCTGGGCTGCAGCCTGCGTTCGAATCCGGTCGAGACTATTTTTTTCTTCTTCCTTTCTTCTCCTTTTTTAGGGTTAAAAGGATCTGCCAGTGGTCCATTCTCCGTCTTTCATGAAATGAAATATTTTCAATGAAAAATGTGCAGATATATAGGTAACGAAGAGAAATAACTAGGAATTTCTTACATACTGAAATAGAATTTCAAACAGCGCCATCTAGGGAACAATACAGGCAGCGGGTAAAAAGTAGGGTTTTTGATTTATTTAAAACGAATATGTGGAGAATTTAAAAATGTGAAATTCGCAGTAATACTTAATGTACCTTCGTTATTTATAGACATTCTTTTATTTAAAATATTTTATATTGTATAACATTTTCATGGCCCCCACATCCTGAAGCGGGCCCAGGCCAATCTTTGGCGCCCCCAACGTAATACCCCCAGCTCCATCAGCCTGGGCCCCCAGATTGAAGCACCGTCAGCTCTACCTCCATTATAGGGCCATGATCAATTTATTTCGTCTAAATTACATATAACTCGCGACCATTCCAAAATTAACCTCTCTTTATTGCGAACGTTCTATAAGTTAACAGCTACTGAATCTTCTACAAACGTCCCATATAGTTTCCTATACTTGCTCCCGAACGTTCTGAAATTTTTTAGCATTTTTAATGGGTCTGCATCTTTAGCACGCGGACATTCCAAAATCTTCATCGTCCTCGCGAGCGTTCCAAAAAAATCAGCGTCTTCATTGCTCGGCTTTCGCCTTCTTTATTGCTCGCAATATAGCGTTCCAAAATACCTCTCGCTTTATCCTCTTTTGCAATCATCTGGCCAGTGGCTATTTACGGGGAGGATTTTCGGCCAAATCGCCATTTTTTTTTCTTTGTTTCGGCCATAGGCCTAATGGGCTTTTTTTTCGTTCTCAACTATCTGGAGAACCACGATTCTCGTTTGGCGCTCGTGCTAAATGGGTTCCGTTTTCGGCTTAACTTTCGTCGTGCTGCGCTCCGGGGCTCGTAGATCTCGGGCCGAAATGGCAATTTGTTAAAAATTTCGGATATCTCGCATCCCGAAACACGTCCTGAATTTTAAGATTTTCGATTATTGTTTCGCGTCGTCGCCAAGTGTTTTTTATCGCAATTTCCCCGGCAGAACCTCGCCGTAAATCAATCATCTTTTTCCATCCAAATACCAATATTTTTCCTCCCGAGAATCGCGCGAGAGGCAAACGTGAATATTTTTTCCCGGCGTTTCCATATTCCTGCATATTCGGCGGGTGGAGGCGCAATCAATTGGATTTTTGCATGAATAAAAGATAAGGACCGTAATGGGAAAAGTTAAGTGGCTCTGGTTCGCGATCCTTAAGTTGCGCACTCGCAACTTTGCCATTTTGGACTGGGCGGCCTGGACGAAGTCAAGTCGGAATTGCATGGTCTGAAGTTTATACCTGCAATGCTAAAAATTGTGAATTTTTTGTCCTTCGAGAAATTTCGTAGATTTTTACCAAGATGCACTTCTGTGACAAGTCGCATCAGCAATTCAATGCGTGAATATAACACGTGAAGTATATTGCATGCGCTTTTGGCAGTCGTGAAGTCACGTGTGCAAAAGAAATGAATATACATTGGTTTAAAAACGGCGATAACATTGAGGGCAATTTTTAAACCAATTTGCGTGTCGATTTTGCGCACTTGACTTAACGACTGACAAAGTACGATTTGTAATCTTTTGTGTATAGAAGCTATTGTGTATGGAGAATGTCGTGTCTATATTTTACAGAATTCCCGAAATTTGGGTTACAACCTATTGCGTTTTTACCATAGAAGGGAGGATGTTTTGAAACATTTTTATATGGTCAAAATTATGCAAACGTGATCGAAATAGGAATACATTATCTATCGGTATTTTTACCAAATGCAGGAATCTGCATACATGTACGTGTATTTACCAAATAGTAAAATGGGTGGTGTTGGTTCGAATCGTTTACATTTTTTTAAATTTTGCGAGCTTACATTCACTTGTCAGAATACGAAATAGTGAGTCATGTGTTTTGCTTGTAATACAAAAGGAATGTAACCAGCAAATACTAAAACAATTGAAAATGCATGAAAGTGAAATGAGCTGACGCAACGTTTTAATTATTGTACTTTAGTTCTTAACACCACTTATTTTTAAATAAAATAGGCGAAATAGTTTGGTCAAACAAAAGTATTTTCCTTATTTGTTTAGCATTGGAAAAGTTTGCTGCATGACCGTCTTCATGCGATTTGTTTTAGGGTAACAATTTATTTGGAATCGTGCATGGACTTAGATACTCGTTGGGTTTTGTCATACTTTATTCTCTGATAATTACAATATTAATAACACAAGGATATGAACTATACAATAACACGAGAATGGTTGTTTACGAGAATGATATATTACAAAATTATTCATTAGCATCGACTTTGATCCCTGTGACACAAGGACTCCACTTTATCGATCTCTGTTAGCAAGAGTCTCGCATAAAACACTATGGCACTATAGTCACGGAACATTTGAATCATTCTTATTAAAGGTTCAACCTCGCTAATTTCTTTCTTCATTTTCATGCAATATAGACAAGGTTATATATGTATATCTGGATCTCAAGGAATCTAGATGATTTGAAGTTACTTAATTCTTATGCTGCGATGCATCTTCCATGCTGTAACCTAATTCTGTTTGTAACAAAATCTCCTATCGCATCTGAATCTCTGTGTTTAACTGCATGGAACTGAGTTTTGAATTCCATCGCAATCTGATTCTAATTGTTTATGTGTTCCGAATCTCGATGAAAATCATTCAGTACTCAATCTATTGCGCAATTGCTGCCTTTGCTATCCACTCCTCATCGCGCTTATGCTTTGCAAATTGTTTTCAAATATTTAAACTGAAAACTATATGGCATCTACTTTTTCAAATAGAGCGCTTGGAAGTAATAAGCTTATCATGTTATCGGCCTATTTTAGCCTTATCTCAACGATTGTTCCTCGTTTCTCAAGTGGCTCATTTGCTTCGGAAGACGATCGCTTAAATCGCTTTTGTAAGCATGCACTCAACTTATGACGCAAGTAATCGATCATAAAAATGGAGAAGTCGTGTAGGAGTTTTAGGAGAAACCAGGTAGAAATATAAGAAATATAAGGGGTAATTAAGGACAGGAAACCTTTTCTACCAAATTATACGGTACATCAAACTCACCTTGAGAAAAGCGTGAAAGGAGCTGAATTTTTCGATTGTGCCACAATGGAAAAATTCAGCACATTTCACGTTCACTCTGCAAAACATTACTCCACAAAATTGAAAAACAAAATGTATAATTTGTTTCTGCACACATTATGAATGCATGCATTCTAATTTCTAATTTAATTTGCTGTTTTATACGAGTTTTGTGGTTTTCGACTTCGTGAAAAAATCAAAGATACAGAAAACCGGAATAAATGCACTACGTCATTAAACATTTCTTTGAATTCAAGATCGTGATGAGAGGCGTATAAGTCATTCTCGTTAGAGAAAAATTTAACAAGCACTATAATTTCGTTAACTTAATTTAAAAGTTCCATTTAGGTTAAAAATTACAGATATTAACTTGAGCACCTCTTCAAAAAGCACATTTTCCTCGAATTCTATTTTTAGTCTAGAATGCAACGACAAAGAAATTATGCTTTATGACCTATAAATTACTGCAGGGTTGATCCAAGAATATCAACGAATTTGTTAACCCACGTGGCATTTGTTGACGGTATTAATTCTGATCAATCTGGTATCTCGGTTGAGGCCTTCAGGGTTGGTATTTCCTCCGTTCGTGCGGGGAAGTTGCTGCAGTTTGCGCTTCCTTTCATATCATAATCTTCTGCTGTTGATCATAGTTTGACGTCTGCACTCTTAAAGGTCGAAGCTTGCTGCTGGCCATTTTTCTAGGGTACAGCGGTTATGAAAAACGCTGCCGCATTTCTCAAAGGGACGAAAAAAATGCATGGTTTTTGACCCAAAATAGACGAAGAAGAAATGCGGACGTGCATTCCCACGCCTGAGTCACATTGTTCGTAGTCACTTTGTTCAGAGTCGAACGGTTGTTGCGCGCCATTGGTTGGGATACATAAACTGACAGATCCAAGGTCCCGGACTGTTGAGGTGGTAACACGGGCTTGACACGATTGCCCGCAAGAAAAATTGACGGTTCATCGAAATTGATGGTCGACCGAAACTGAGTCACGACGGAGTATTGCACTCAAAAGCAGCATCTCTGGTGAGGCTCTTTGCTGCGATTGTTCATGTTTTCACATTCAAACAAAGGTTGCCTCACGCTTGACTATTTCCAAAAAGTGTCAGGATTTCAAAGAAGTTTGTTTTAATGTTAGAACAGCAACTAGGTCTATTGCAACAGGTTGGATGCCTAATGTTCCAAAAGACACAATAAACATTCGCAAAAGATAATTACTGTAAACGCCGAAGCCATGACCAATAAATATCACTGGTTTATTTTGCTATCAGGCCAAAATCCCAAACGAATGTGCCAAGAAGGAAATGCAATTTACGAGTTCAAAGATGGAAAGATGTTACTGCAAAAGCTACACGATTCTGGTAAACTCCCAAAACAGTGCTAGACGGCTGGCCAATGTCCCTTTCGAATGCTTGTTGGGCACCGGTTAACCAAAGTACTGGACAGATAAAAGTACTATCCTGACTATCAGCGATACTATCAAAATTAAGAAGTCTTGAAATGCTTAAATGGTACATGCACTTTATTCGGGAGTTGACAGACTAGGTTTTAAAAGGAGCATTTTGGGCTGTTGTCTGGGACTGCCAGACCAAAATATCATCTATCAGTGTTGTTGTCTTGGTCGTTTTCCATTGATTTGAAATTGCTGGCGGTTGGCATTCATGCTTTTAAGAGCAGATCCAATTCGTTGTAAAACTTCTGTTTGAGCACCTATAAGCTTTCCAATAGATTGTCAGAGACGTCGTCAGACTTTGCTCGGCTCCTCATAGCACTTGAGGTGCTTGCGGACCGCCTCAAAGATCCGCTTTCCCTTGACCTCCGGTGGGCTCGCGCAGACGGGCCTTAAGGATTGATCCCTTACGTAGCGGACCCGGAGCTTCTGGCATCCACTCTCCGGATTGGAAGAAACTGATGTAGACTTCTGGTCGTCATTCACCAGAGGGTTCTGGTTCTGGCAGCGTTTGAAACCGACCGTCTTGATACGGCCAATGGGTGAGCGATCCAGCTTGGCCATGGCGCAGGTACAGTGCCAAGGGTTGTCGTCCAGTCGCAGCATTTGCAGGCGTAGATTGGACAGCAGCTGCACTGGTAAGTAGTGGAAGTTGTTCTGCTGCAGCTCAAGCTCACGTAGGGATTTCATATTTTCAAAGATGCCCAAGGGCAGCTTGCTGATGGAGTTTCCAGATAGGTCCAAAGAGCGTAGGCTCTTCAGGCCCTGAAAGGCGTCTGGAGAGATGCGACGTAGATGACAGTGCCGCAATACTAGTTGCTCCAGGTGGTTGGTGCCGGCAAAGGCCTCTGGCCCGATTGATTTGATGGTACCACGTAGGGTCAAGCTTTGCAGCGTGTCCAAACCAGCAAACATATCCTTTTCCAGAATCTGGTTGTCCAGGTTGGGAATCAAGAGACTCTTCAGAGAAGACAGGCCCATGAAAGAAAACTTCATGATGTGTAGTGGCTGCACCTTGTGGCCTAGCGTTAGCATGGATGTGGCGTTGAGGAAGTGAAAAGCGTTCAGGAAGACCACCCGCACTGGGTTGTTTTGCAACTGCAGGCGCAGAAGCTTGGGCAACGGGGGAAAAGAAATCATGGAGATGTCGCTAACGTTGTTACCCGCCAGGTCCAAGAGCTCAAGCTCGTCCAGATTGACGAAGCTGTTGGCGTCCAGGTTCTGAATGCGGTTGTCGTTGAGCCGCAGCTGCTTCAAGGCCGGCAAGTCCACAAAGGCCAGGGCTGGGATCTCCCGAAGACCATTGTGTGCGATGGTCAGGTCCTCCAGAGAAAGAAGACCAAGTAAGGTGTCCCGAGTGAGCTCATCCAGCTGGTTCTCCTGCAGGTTGAGACTCCGTAAGCTGTGCAACTTGTTGAGGCCGATGGGCTGTGCTGACAGGTCCACATCGACAAGGGAAAGGTATTGCAGACGCTTCATGGGCCGCAGAGCCTCACTGCCGATAGCGAAGTGGGGCGTGTGCGAGGTGTGACCCTTGATCTCCAGTGCCAGAAGATGCTGCAAGTGCTGGCCATGTTGCTCCATCAGGACAAGAGGTGGAGAGTCTTGACTTTGTAGGAAGGTGAGCACCTATAAGAAGACATGAAATAACAATAAGTTGATGGAAGAACAGGTGGACTCGAAACCCCGCTGATGTCACCATACTCAGCAGGAGGGCTGTGGGTGCCATGAAAGGAAATGTTTTTGTGCGCTGAATCAACAACAACCAAAAGAATATACTTTTGAGCTGAACAAACAGGAATGACTTCGCTGCTGCTAACTTAATCAGACCTGTGGTGTTTTCTCCCCTAAGCAAGTTGCTGTTTGATTGACTCATGTTTTCAAATCAACAATACGACTAAATGCAGTCATCGTTTCTGCTCAAGCAATGCATCAAGTTTTGACCTCTCGCAGTTATCGCGTTTGTCAGATAACCACAATGGCCTTGGAAGAACAATTAGTTAAGGAGCGGTCATTTAATTTTGTTAGATAAAGAGTGTCGGCTCTTGACTGTTCCAATTATTTTGAGTCTTTTAAGTTTCAAGCGTACGCTCGAGCTGCTCGACACTGCAGCTCGCCCTCAGGGAGCTCAGTTGAGGCTTTAATTGGTTAAAACGAACGTCTAGTTTTTATGGACCATTGAAGTCAGATTAGATTGTAATTGGCTTTGTCGCATCGAGGCGCTGTGTATTGCACCAACAATTCGTTAGGCAATTTGGTTTTATACTGCCACTTAAACATTCGGTCATTAAGAATAATGGCCGTTGGATCTCGTGCTGAGGATTTTGCATTGCGCCAACAATTCGTTATAGGCGATTCTGTTTTTAGTGCTAGATTTTGCAGCATCGCGCCTGATTGTTCCCATTAATTTCAATCTGCGTTTCACGCTTTCGCTCGAGCTGCTCGCCACTGAAGCTCGCAATCAAGGGGGCGCTCGTTAAGGACTTAATTGGTCAAAACGACCGTTAGCGTTTTTATGGGAAAATCAAGTCGTATTTGATTTTTAAATGATTTGCTTGCTTTGGATGTGTTCCAACGCATGCACCAATCAGTGGTTCCGATTTTGTAATTTGTTTCAATTGGTACGTTACACGAGTACACTTGGAACTGAAGCGCCCTCTCACGGGGGTGCTTGTTAAAGGATTTACTACATAGAGATAATGGACAATTAACTTAAGCTATTCATTCTATGGACCTTGCACAGAATTACGTAAAGAACGTGCCTTGACACTGCCTCCGGGTAATTTTCGCCAATGGAATGAATAAATGTCACGTGATATAGCATGCTAACGAGTTATTGTTCATTTTATGGACTACAACTACATAATCTAGGTCCATTGAGCGTGGCTTGTTCATTGTTTTGATTTGTGATTGGCAGTTATTGTTCATTTCATGGACTACAACAATGTGAGATTCAGCTCAGAATATGGACATCATGTGACACTTGATTGCCTCAGTTGGAAGTGAAATATATATGTACATGTATATATATATAGAGAGAGAGAATGTCAGGGAAAAGGTTATTTTGGTTTGCTTGGTGAATTTGTCAGTTTGACTTCTGAATGCTACACAAATGTCAAGGCTTGTCAATGTCAGCATGGTATAGAAAGTCATACATGCAGATAAGGGAACTTATCGAATGTGCTGAATTCTGTTTGATTTCAGGTAAACATATCCATAACCACCCGAAAACTAAGGAACAAGCATGGCAATAAAACTTTGGTGAAATGGTACTGGATGTCAAGGCGATGGGAAGGCGCCAAACTTAAAAACTATGAGGCAGAACTACTAGGTTAGACTTAAGTGAGACAGAAAAAAATGATGTCGCGAATCCGGTAAAATCAGGGAATTTGTAATGATGAAGATAATGGAACAAGATGGGAAATTACCTGAGTGTCGTCAGGAATTCGACGAATGATCTTATTGAGGAGGGTGTCTCTGCCCAGGACGCACATGGCGATTTTGAGGGGCGCCGAGATGTCATGATGATGCTTGCTGTAGCTCCTCGCCCGACTTCCGCCCAGGCTCGGATCCACCCACTTGGACATGGAGGCGTGGCGCAGGGTCGTCAGGTGGCACTGACACTCGCGGGGGCACTCGGAGCCCCACGGCGTCCGGGAACGCACCTCACCGTCGGGCTTAAACTGGGCCATGCAAGCCTGCAAAAAAAAAAGTCGCAGTGACTTAAAATGGCGACGATTTGGGGGTTTGAAAAAAAATTGACCTCTCCAAAATATCATTTTTTTTTAAATAATGTTCGTGATGCAACGAAAGACATAAGGTTATTGATTGCAAAATAGGTGATATCGATAATGTCATATTTTTTAAGCTTCATTTTTATTAGAAGATGGATTATTTTTTTTTCTACGGAAGAATTTCAAAATGCAAAACTAGCATTTTGAAAGCTTTCACTATACCTGAAAAAAATCATATACCAAAAGATGGACAAAAACACATCGAGCGATATGCTTCTTAAAAAACGTTATTGATCGCAACATTGATATCGAAAATCTTTTTTTCAATTGATTGTTTTCCCCTGAGAAGCATATAAAAAATTCATAAGTTGACATTTCGGAAGTCTTGAACCGAATCAGTTTTTGTGTTACAATCGTTAATGACCAATTATATTTGTAATGAACTCTAGAGATTGCTTTTCCCGGAAAAAATTGGAAGGCCATAAATTGTCTGTCTTAAATAATTGATCCATTCACAAAAGTTGATATTGTTAAATTAGTACACTGGTACATGTAATACCAATTCACGTTGTCCCCAATTGATGCATGCAAGGCGGAAGTGACTTACCACGAAACACATCGCCATCCAAATTGCGAAACGGAAGTGGTACGTCATGTTCTCGGCTGGTCCTGTTGTACTCGTTGCACTCCGTCAGAAGTCGCCGCTACCTGGTCACCCACCTGTACAAAAGGAGTAAAAAAATTCATGTTTTTTCATTGTCAATCGTAAAACTGTTTTTTGAGGGCACGGCTCCTAAAACATTATAACGATTTCACAAATGGCGACCCGCAGTTGCTCAACCATTTATGCATGTGATAAGAACAGAAGGAGTTGATATTTGATGAATTAGTCAATAAATGTTCTCTGGCATTAAATCCGTGACCTGTAAAAGTGACATGCGCGTTATCCTTTAAACATGGCTGTTTTTGCCAACGAAAAATGTTGTTGTAGTATGGTCAAGATTTGGGAAAGATTGCTTAATTAAAATTTCAAAATGCAAGAAACGCTATTGGCCTTCGAGTTTATGCATATACAAATTGTAAAGTGTAATACATGTATTCCAAATTAGGAATACATGTATTACACTTTACAATGTATTATGCTTGCTTTCTGGATACTTTTCTTTCAAAAATAAACAAAAAAATGAAGTGGCTATACAGAGTGGCTTCTGAATATGGGGCTAAGCAGAAATCTTTAGGCTGATACTCCTCCTCAAACTCCTTAACAAAAATACAGTATGAAAAGAGAATTATAACACAATCTAACCATAGTAATAATCTATGTAATATAATGTAATATATATGTATTTTTATATAACCATATATGTAAGCCATCACATTTAAACGACGTTATGAGAGCTGAGTCTCCTCAAAACGAAATAAACTGTATTCCAAATTAGCTGATTTTTTGAAAAAGCACATAATAGCTTTTTTGTACATGTATACTAATTATATAATAAAAACTTAGTAAAAAGCTCTTAGAATAGAATATTTTCCATGCTAATCATACGTATTTTTACCACAAAAAAACATGTACTGTATTTCAAGAGTGCATTTACTACCAAAACATGACCTTCTTTGCTGTTCACTTTGCATCATATTATAGCTCCTGCAATGCAACTGTACTATTTTC
This sequence comes from Ommatoiulus sabulosus, assembly GCA_034697705.1. NCBI lineage: Eukaryota > Metazoa > Arthropoda > Diplopoda > Julida > Julidae > Ommatoiulus > Ommatoiulus sabulosus. The sequence goes on along the minus strand of JAQGAO010000697.1, from coordinate 6,301 downwards.
ACTTTAATCACTGATTAATAATTAAATGAATGTTAGCACGCCAAAATATTTTGTTGAGCAATTAACTCCAAAGAGCCATTGGTCTGACTATAAGCTTAACTGGCCTTGTTGAGACACAGGCGTCACTTATAGCGATGATTAATAGCCCGTTGATGAACGATTAATTTAATTTTTTGTTTCTCGATTCTGCGTTGCACAGACGTCAATTAGATGTTTTTTCCCGGAAATCATTGCAACAGACACGTTGCGTGATGTGTGGCTTTGTTTCTCTGTATTTTTTCCCTTGTTGCTGCTTGTTACTTCCAACCATTTGTCATTCTTGCGTTGTATTTTTTGATAGATAGAAAAAGCCCACCAAAGCCAATAACACACTAAGCTGAATCGGCGTTAAATCACATTTTCAGCACGTTTTGGTCCTATGATGTAAATACATACAAATAGGCGAGCATGCATAGAACATTGGTGCCCTCTGATATATATAGCTGCATGCAGACCAACCAAAAGGACGAGTCTTGACGAACGTGTTGGAATTAGCCTATCATAATTATATTTGGCTTAAAAATTCCTCCACATTCATACATTGTGGTTAACACTTCATAGGAAGCGGCTGAACCCCCTGTACTTTTCCAGAAATGGCTTCCTGTAGGGCGTCTTCCGTCAGTCGGCCCCCATTGTGGTAACATACACGAAAAAATGTGATAATGATGAGTGGGCATTTGCATCCTCCGGGTATACGAGCCATAAATGCTGTAGATACACAATTACCTATTGTATGCACTGTGGTCGCATTAAAAAAGCAATTTTTCCCAGCATGCACCTCATTTCCAGAGGTCAGAAAAGACTTGCTGAAGCAGAGTTGTACACTATATGCTGTATAGCTTCCACAAAAAATGGGTATATGGTAATATAACTGCAAGTGTCTCCACGGTGACTTGGCCTCATTATCCGTCGCAAATTCGCATTCATTTGTATTGCGAATCGATGGTTACAAAGTGAATGCTATTCCGGAAACGGCAACGTCCCGTTAAATTCATGGGTGGCGAAAAATTACATGTACTACTTCTTTGATGAAATGAAATAAATTGTTGAACTTCTACCGAAGTTATGATATCAATCAAGAAACAGTTCGTGTTCAACAAATTTCAACTATTTCGAAGTAACAAATTGCATAGTATAATTGAACTATCGTTTCCCATGGCAATGAGTATAGTATTAAGCTAATATCCATTCCGTTCCGTAAGCGCAGTTATGGAATTTGATCAAGTTCCTATACCTATTTTTGTTTTGTTGTTCATCAGTGAAAGATAAATTGCCTTTTGCAACTACAGCCTTCTGATGTCGGCATGGTTCATGGACAATTTAAGCCATTTTGAAACCATTAACTTACTCTAATCTCGAAATAAACAAGTTTATGCAAAGCTGCGGATCATAAGCTTTGAAACTGCGGCAACTTGTTAAGGTCGTTTCGACAGTATTTCTAAAAAAAAGGAGGAATTGCAAATCGATGCTTAACACTGCATATATTTATATTGCATGCCAAGCACGTACTGTCTCGATCCTGGTCATTTGGTTTTCCAATAAGGTGAGACGTATCCGTAAGAGGTTACGGCCCATATAGAATCACATCCTTACAGAATCCGGTTTTCGACCGTTTCCCAGTTTCACAGCGGACTTATCTGGCATTGGTTACCTTTGTCCAGTGGTCCGCTCTGAGACGGTCAATTCGATACCTTGGACGACTGGGCCCCACCAAAAATTGACCGAGAAATACACGTTTGCGCGGTCTGGTTCGATATATCGATTCCTTGCATCATATTGGATTTATGCACCACATCAATCCCTAACCTAGCACGAATAATGGTCGATCCATTCTGCGTCATTAATCGTGATTAAACAAGACTGGAGAAGTGAAAAAAAAGATGGCAAATGAAGTGCAAATGCATTCTGGCTAAGACCATCCTTGATATTGAATTATCATTAGCGTGGCCATTAATTGCTTAGCACTGCAATTAAGCTTCGGATTTTACGACTGCTGAACCACCGTACGTCGTCGCGGAAGTGGAAGCGTCTGTGCAATAATGGCCCATTGCGAGCCCCAATTAATATTCAGACTTCATTTTGCTAAAAGGTTTTTTATTGGACTCTCGCAAGCATTTGATGCGTTTTCGGCGAGAAGAAAAAACAGCGAAATCTGTGCCAAATCTCTTCTTGTTTTGGCCCTCGACGGGGAATATTGAACTCATTGAATGATGATTGTCCTGTTTCTAACTCCGATATAATATCTTTTTTACACTGCATGGCCCATGCGAACGATTTTATTATACAGTACATGTATAGTCAAAAAGAGCAACGCTCCATTATAGTGTTTTATTTTGTAGTCGCAGTGTGGCGCTATGATCTTGCAGCGTTCGAATTTAGGTCTATAGATGCTTACATAAGTCTATATAATTGGTGTACGCAAATCAATAGATCCTATAAACTTAACTTTAAATTGAAACTTCTGTCTTTCTCATGTTGATTTTATTACCAAAATCTATTTGACCAATTACTGTATATAGTACCAACTGGCATGGAGCATACGATTTTATGTTGCAATTCTATAATGGCGCTCCTTTGCATTCTTAATTTGTCAAATATGCCAAGAGCAGAAGAGCTAAATAACTATTACCGGATACATGTAGATCAATCATCGACATATGTACAGCGTTGCTCATCACCGATTGCGAGTATATTTGGTGTCATATAACCGCCCACCTTGGGACGGGTATTTCATTAAAATCAAGAAAATTCTAAAACGTTGGCCAGAAAGTGTAACAACGACTAAAAAAACCCAGGGCATATATTTGATGCATTCTTGTGTCCGTTGCCATATCGTGTCATCGCTTCTTGTTTAGCGGACATTTTGCCAGCGGCGCTTCAACGTTTAGACGTTTGTATCAGGGACTATATCTTTCCTCTAAAAGGATTAAAGGTAGTTTACGACGAAACGAAAACCTAGTCGTTTGAGAAGAATAAGACGGTCGTAAAAACGGGTCTACCTGTGTTACTTACCTGTCAACGAAATTTGCTCGTAGTGGCCGCGAGTGAATTGTGGGCTGCGTTGGTACACAATTAAAGACGGTTCCCTGTCCTACTTATACAGAGGAGAAACTCAACTCTTTTAACGATCCATAAAAACCTTCCTAAAAGTTGTAGTCATGAGGCTCCAACTAGGATCTTGGGGTTTGAATCGCGACTCGTATAATCAGCAAATTCCCACCGAGTCTCTAAAACTTGCTCATCAGCTTCTGAAAATGCTTAGAGCTGCGCTGCAGTTACTGCCTTTGATTCTGTTGAGTCGAGGTGAATACTTGTCAGTATAGTGTTCGAAATGCACGCGTCACTCCAATTGTACTGTAGAACCGTGCTACAAGTTTTTCGGAATTCCTTTGTATCTTGATGATTTTTTTGATTGCATGCATGTCCATCCAAGGGATTCTTTGAATTTTGATCCTTATTCCATCAAACCCTATAAGAAACTTTCTGACAGGTTAGACTTAAGTCACCAACTTTTCCATTGGAGTTGGAAAGTTTTACTAGCCTACTGTATATCATTAATATATTATCGATTTTGAATTTGTATAGAATTGCATCGATGCAGTGCGTCTTTAAATCGTCCTAAATCCTCACGATTATTTGATTTTTCCCCAATTCCGTTTTTGTTTGATTTTCATTGAATTCTCTCGTATTGTCTTAGTTGTCATTCCAACTACATCTCCGAAGCTTCTCGGCTATTTTGCAATCCCCTCTAGCCTTCCAAATTCTGCTGGTACCTTTCTTAATATTTGTTATTTCCCTGATTCGGCGGAATCGGGGATTTTCCAGCTGAGCGACATTCCCAGTGTAATTGAACATTTTTTGATAACTTGGGAATTTGCGAATTATTGGAATCTTTTTAAATAAACAGAAAAAATCAACGTTGCAGAATACTTCAGAATAACGCCGAGATTTTTTGAAATCGTAAACGCTCTCCTAATCCTCTCGCAAAGTGTTTTGAACGATTTGGAATCCCCATCATCATTTTCAAGAGCTGCTCAGGGGACCCCTATATTCGTTTTTTATTATTTTTTTCTACTTATTTAAAATTTTCCCCCTAACTTGAAGTGCCATATTGTTGGGTCCTCGGATACAACACCGATATTATCTCCCCCGGGGGACTTAACAAGACAAAAAAATCGCTTAAAACGCGAGTTAGGGGACTCAAAAAATTTGGGCAGGTCCTCGTTGGGGCTTCCTCATTGTCCCATATTATGCATATGCATGCCTCTCGTGAAACAATGGGGCCTCTCCCTTTTTCCCGGCCCCCACCTGCGCCTGGGGCGAGTTTTTTCAATTTTTTTTATTACCCTCGCTTTTTTACCCCCTCATTTTTTTTTTTTTTTTTCATGCAAAAATCGATTTTCGTAATATCCGTCTGTTGCTGCCTGCCCGCGGAACCCCCTTATACCGTGATTAAAGTTTTTACCATGATTCATGAGTTTTGGTAGCGAACAGTTTTATGGCCCGCCGTCATTCATCGTAAGCTGGCACCGCTGACAGCGTAACGCGCCGTGGGTGCGCTGCCGAGCTACGGTGATCGATAGGGGCCTTTAAAGTGGGAATATGGGCTAAATTGTGTTTGTTTTATTGTCTGTCACTCCCCCACCCACTCGAGACGGGGGCAGGTGCCTGGGACCGACGAAGCCCATGACGACAGTTTTGGTAGCGTGACAAATGGACTGTTAGCTGTTTTGTAATATTGCGAAACGTTTTAGATATTGTGTAAAATTACGTCCTGACTTCATGCAGCATGTTGGTTCTTGTCGTTTTTTTTTCTTCTGGCTTTGCCCCTACGCGATTCCGTATATATCGTGCAATGCCTGGAACTGATCTTATTTGGCTGGTAGACGTTGAGCTTTTGCATATTTGTCCCATGGGCTTCCACGTACTACGTGCTGTATACTGAAGAATTTTGGCGACTGTGGTCTTACATTCTGTATACATGTACTGTATACGTAAACTAAAATGTCCGTTTCCTATGTTTTATGAGCTTGTGTACAATAATACTTACAGAATTTTACATCTGTCCCAATGAGTTTCTGTAGTTGTCCGTAATATGCACACTGCGGACCATACTGCGTTTTTTCTGAGTGTCATCAGCGGAGGAATTGCACGTGTCACATATGAGCCTCCGTAGCTCATGTATACTGTATACGGGAGTTCATGTGGGCAGCTACGGAGACCTTCAAGCCGATCAATAGCTGCATTCATTTTGTTCCTGTTTGTTTCTTATATACAGTATAAAATGAGTACATTTGTTCCTTTGAGATTTTCGGTGTTTAATGATACTCATACCTGTATTTGTCCAAGTGAAATTCGAAAAATGTGTACCACCGACCTTCCACTTTTAGGATTTGCCATTTTAGTTATACCGTATACACTGTATTGCTGTGGAATTATGCCACTTTGTAAAGCTCTAAAGTGTACTGTATGAGTTTATAAAAATCCATTTTCCCAAAGGCCAAAAACGTTGCGTCCATTATCGTTGTATAGCGATGTCATGGCGACAGACGTCGAACATCGTATACCCTCTTACGGTACAGTGACATAATGGCACTCGTTATTAAATGAAAATGAAAATTATTTTTGCAAACTTGCTGGATGGATCATCACGTAATTGGGGATAACGATTTTAGCATTTACAGGGTGACCGCACAGGTCAGGGAAGTCAGGGAAAAAAATAGTGGTCAGGGAAATTTGTGAGTGGTCATGGAAATTTTCTTAAATAAAAGCAAAATGCTATCCCTGCATGCACTCAGTTTGCTAGCAGCTTCATCTCCAATCCTCTTCAGTTAGACTTGTAACGAAATCTAGTGTTTTGCCAAGCTTTTCATTACAATTGTTATTTTATTTTTCATTGTGACAAAAAAATTGATATGAATTAACGAGTAAGTTTTGGTCAGGGAATTTTGGATTTTAGTCAGGGAAAAATCAGGGAAATTGAAAATGAAAATTTTGTTGCTACCCTGATTTAGGAAGAAACGTTTCTTCACACGTTTGTGTGTCTTTATTTCATTGTGCCACGCCAGCCTCTGTGTGCTTGTCCATTTCTGAACTTCCATACCTTTGTTTCTAGAAAATTAGAGTCCATGGACTATACGATGAGATGAGGCTCGGTACATTCCCCATAATGTGATTCCGTACGTTAATCCCTGGGCGATTTTCAAGGGCGTTATTTCAGTTTAAGAAATGTCAAAAAAAAAAAAAAAAAAAAAAAAAAAGA